>CM038682.1:36729283-36947126 GCA_021605205.1 Aegilops longissima | reverse complement strand
TAACTGGCTAAACTCATTTGCTTGATGTCATCAACTACCACCTTACAGTATGAGGCGATATGGACCCGTTGAATATAGAGATCATCCACCAGGGCCATTGCTTCCCTTACTGCGAGCGCCTCCAGAGTAGTGGGATCTGAAATATTACCGAAAGCCATTGTTGACGCACCCATGAAAGCGCCATCATAACTCCTGCACATTGCCCCCACTGCTCCGAAACCCAGTCGTGAGACAACCTCGTCAACATTAGTCTTCACACATCGAACTCTGGTGCGGTCCAATGAGATGCCCTTTGCGCTGTTGGAATTGGGATTCTCGGTAACCGGATACCAAGATTTCTAGCTCTGAAAGATACGACGTGATAAATCCTTGAACCTAATGTGGACTTTGAAAAATGTTCTCATGTATCGCCTTCCTCCTCTCCTCGCTCTCCAAATCGCCCGAAGTGACACCACTAAGGGGGAGAACTCATCATGTGGTAGTATTTCATGTAGGGCAAAAAACCAACTCTTTGGATTAGTGTCGTGGTTTGCACTCATCTGGACAAGAGGCTCTGGTGCTAAAGCCCACACGCATGTAGACATAGTGCAGCTAAGCAGTGCATGTCTCCATAAAGTAGGAAAGAATGAGGCAGCTAGCTATCAGATCATGTAGTCTTACATTGTGGGCTCAGGCCTTAAACGTTCGCTAGGGCCTGCCAATTTTATTTTATTTTGCAGATGTACTGAATTACTCGGCTGATTTACAGGGTGGTCCATGGACCACCCTGTCCACCCTACAAATACGCCACTGCGGATAGAGGCAGAGCCACAGAGCAGAGCAAGAGGGGTAGCAGGTAGACGATGGACATGGTGGATGGCTCTTGTTTGTGATGGAGCTAAGAACATTATGCAAGTCTTTCAAAGAGGTGCATAATTCAGGATGAATTACAACACTGGAAATCTCCTTATTCAGAAGGAAACATGGGAGATTTATAACTATGACAATTGTCAATTTGGCATAACCTGTACTAATCTACGCTTTTATAGAAGTTGTTCCAATACAATTGTTCTCGTTTTCCTAACTAAATGTGTATGAAAGATTCAATACGTTAATAAATCATGCACCAAACTAATGGAATTCTGACCATATATAGCTACAAGTAACTGTAAATGCCTGAATCAAAGAAACATCATCTTTCAAATGACTATAAAATAACAGTAACATACAACATTAAAAAAAGGAGCGGACTAACTTCCAAATCGTTCTGTATTTAAACAACAGATTCGAACAAGTCCCTTTTACTATTTCGCGTTGATGAAAGCGACAACATACATACCACATGCATCGGTCTCTCTTGGCACAAGCGGTTGAAGGAAATATGCCCTAGAGGCAATAATAAAGTTGTTGTTTATATTTCCTTATATCATGATAAATGTCTATTATTCATGCTAGAATTGTGTTAACCGGAAACTTAGTACATGTGTGAATACATAGACAAACAGAGTGTCACTAGTATGCCTCTACTTGACTAGCTCGTTGAAATCAGAGATGGTTAAGTTTCCTAGCCATAGACATGAGTTGTCATTTGATTAACGGGATCACATCATTAGAGAATGATGTGATTGACTTGACCCATTCCGTTAGCTTAGCACTTGATCGTTTAGTATATTGCTATTGCTTTCTTCATGACTTATACATGTTCCTATGACTATGAGATTATGCAACTCCCGAATACCAGAGGAGCACTTTGTGTGCTACCAAACGTCACAACATAACTCGGTGATTATAAAGGTGCTCTACAGGTGTCTCCGATGGTACTTGTTAAGTTGGCATAGATCAAGATTAGGATTTGTCACTCCGATTGTCGGAGAGGTATCTCTGGGCCCTCTCGGTAATGCACATCACTATAAGCCTTGCAAGCAATGTGACTAATGAGTTAGTTGCGGGATGATGCATTACGGAACGAGTAAAGATACTTGCCGGTAACGAGATTGAACTAGGTATTGAGATACCGACGATCGAATCTCGGGCAAGTAACATACCGATGACAAAGGGAACAATGTATATTGTTATGCGGTTTGACTGATAAAGATCTTCGTAGAATATGTGGGAGCCAATATGAACATCCAAGTTCTGCTATTGGTTATTGACCGGAGACGTGTCTCGGTCATGTCTACATAGTTCTCGAACCTGTAGGGTCCGCACGCTTAACGTTCGGTGACGATCGGTATTATGAGTTTATGTGTTTTGATGTACCGAAGATAGTTCGGAGTCCCGGATGTGATCACGGACATGACGAGGAGTCTAGAAATGATCGAGACATAAAGATTGATATATCGGACGGCTATATTTGGACACCGGAAGTGTTCCGGGTGATTTCGGAGAAAACCGGAGTGCCGGAGGGTTACCGGAACCCCCCGGGAGAACTAATGGGCCACATGGGCCTTAGTGGAGAGAGAGAGGGCCGGCCAGGGAAGGCCGCGCACCACCTCCCCCTCTGGTCCAAATTGGACTAGGGAAGGGGGGGCCCCCCTTTCCTGCTCCCTCTCCTCCTTCCTTTCTCCCTCCTAGTAGGAGTAGGAAAGGGGAGTCCTACTCCTACTAGGAGGAGGACTCCTCCTCTCCTGGCGTGCCCCAAGGGCCGGCCAGCCTCCCCCCTTGCTCCTTTGTATACGGGGGCAGGGTGGCACCCTAGAACACACAAGTTGATTGTTTCCAGCCGTGTGCGGTGCCCCCTCCACCATAATCCACCTCGGTCATATCGTCCTAGTGCTTAGGCAAAGCCCTGCGCTGGTAGCTTCAACATCACCGTCATCACGCCGTCGTGCTGACGAAGCTCTCCCTCGACACTCTGCTGGATCGTGAGTTCATGGGACGTCACCAAGCCGAACGTGTGCAGATCGCAGAGGTGCCGTACGTTCAGTACTAGGATCGGTCGATCGTGAAGATGTATGACTACATCAACCACGTTGTCATAATGCTTCCGCTTACGGTCTACGAGGGTACGTGGACAACACTTTCCCCTCTCGTTGCTATGCATCACCATGATCTTGCGTGTGCTTAGGAATTTTTTTGAAATTACTACGTTCCCCAACAGTGGAATCCGAGCCAGGTTTATGCGTAGATGTTATATGCACGAGTAGAACACAAGTGAGTTATGGGCGATAATAGTCATACTGCTTACCAGCATGTCATACTTCGATTCGGCGGTATTGTTGGATGAAGCGGCCCGAACCGACATTACGCGCACGCTTACGCGAGACTGGTTCTTCCGACGTGCTTCGCACACAGGTGGCTGGCGGGTGTCAGTTTCTCCAACTTTAGTTGAATCAAGTGTGGCTATGCCCGGTCCTTGTTGAAGGTTAAAACAACTACTTGACGAAAAATCGTTGTGGTTTTTTATGCGTAGGTAAGAACGGTTCTTGCTCAGCCCGTAGCAGCCACGTAAAACTTGCAACAACAAAGTAGAGGACGTCTAACTTGTTTTTGCAGGGCATGTTGTGATGTGATATGGTCAAGACATGATGCTAAATTTTATTGTGTGAGATGATCATGTTTTGTAACGGAGTTATCGACAACTGGCAGGAGCCATATGGTTGTCGCTTTATTGTATGAAATGCAATCGCCATGTAATTGCTTTACTTTATCACTAAGCGGTAGCGATAGTCATAGAAGCAATAGTTGGCGAGACGACAACAATGCTACGATGGAGATCAAGGTGTCGCGCCGGTGACGATGGTGATCATGATGGTGCTTTGGAGATGGAGATCAAAGACACACGATGATGATGGCCATATTATATCACTTATATTGATTGCATGTGATGTTTATCCTTTAGGCATCTTATTTTGCTTAGATCGATGGTAGCATTATAAGATGATCTCTCACTAAATTTCAAGGTACAAGTGTTCTCCCTGAGTATGCACCATTGCGAAAGTTCGTCGTGCCGAGACACCACGTGATGATCGGGTGTGATAAGCTCTACGTTCACATACAACGAGTGCAAACCAGTTTTGCACACGCAGAATACTCGGGTTAAACTTGACGAGCCTAGCATATGCAAATACGGCCTCGGAACACTGAGACCGAAAGGTCGAGCGTGAATCATATAGTAGATATGATCAACATAGTGATGTTCACCATTGAAAACTACTCCATCTCACGTGATGATCAAACATGGTTTAGTTGATATGGATCACGTGATCACTTAGGTGATTAGAGGGATGTCTATCTAAGTGGGAGTTCTTTAGTAATATGATTAATTGAACTTTAATTTATCATGAACTTAGTACCTGATAGTATTTTGCATGCCTATGTTTTTGTAGATAGATGACCCGTGCTGTTGTTCCATTGAATTTTAATGCGTTCCTAGAGAAAGCTAAGTTGAAAGATGATGGTAGCAACTACACAGACTGGGTCCATAACTTGAGGATTATCCTCATTGCTGCACAGAAGAATTACGTCCTGAAAGCACCCTAGGAGCATGCGTGTAGTGCTTGGTTTTTGATGACTTGTAGATTTTTGCAATAAGTATGTGAGTTCTTTATGACTAATGTTGAGTCCATGGATTATGCGCACTCTCACCCTTCCATCATTGCTAGCCTCTTCGGTACCATGCATTGCCCTTTCTCACATTGAGGGTTGGTGCAAACTTCGCCGGTGCATCCAAACCCCGTGATATGATACGCTCTTTCACACATAAACCTCCTTATATATTCCTCAAAACAGCCACCATACCTACCTATTATGGAATTTCCATAGCCATTCCGAGATATATTGCCATGCAACTTTGCACCATTCCGTTCATCATGACGCATTCATCATTGTCATATTGCTAGCATGATCATGTAGTTGACATAGTATTTTTGGCAAAGCCACCGTTCATAATTCTTTCATGCATGTCACTCTTGGTTCATTGCATATCCCGGTACACCGCCGGAGGCATTCATATAGAGTCATACTTTGTTCTAGTATCGAGTTGTAATCATTGAATTGTAAATAAATAGAAGTGTGATGATCATCATTTTCTAGAGCATTGTCCCAAGTGAGGAATATATATATATATATATATATATATATATATATATATATATATATATATATATATATATATATATATATATATAAGAAAGGCCATAAAAAAAAAGAGAAGGCCCAAAAAAATGAGAGAAAAAGAGAGAAGGGACAATGCTACTATCCTTTGCCACACTTGTGCTTCAAAGTAGCACCATAATCTTCATGATAGAGAGTCTCTTGTTTTGTCACTTCCATATACTAGTGGGAATTTTTCATTACAGAACTTGGCTTGTATATTCCAACAATGGGCCTCCTCAAGTGCCCTAGGTCTTCGTGAGCAAGCAAGTTGGATGCACACCCATAGTTTCTTTTGTTGAGCTTTCATACATTTATAGCTCTAGTGCATCCATTGCATGGCAATCCCTACTCCTTGCATTAACATCAATCGATGGGCATCTCCATAGCCCATTGATTAGCCTTGTTGATGTGAGACTTTCTCCTTTTTTGTCTTCTCCACATAACCCCCATTATCATATTCTATTCCACCCATAGTGCTATGTCCATGGCTCACGCTCATATATTGCGTGAAAGTTTATAGGTTCTAGATTACTAAAGTATGAAACAATTGCTTGGTTTGTCATCGGGGTTGTGCATGATGAGAGCATTCTTGTGTGACGAAAATGGAGCATGACTAAACTATATAATTTTGTAGGGATGAACTTTCTTTGGCCATGTTATTTTGAGAAGACATAATTGCTTAGTTAGTATGCTTGAAGTATTATCATTTTTATGTCAATATGAACTTTTGTCTTGAATCTTTTGGATCTGAATATTCATACCACAATTAAGAAGAACTACATTGAAATTATGCCAAGTAGCACTCCGCATCAAAAATTATCTTTTTTATCATTTACCTACTCGAGGACGAGCAGGAATTAAGCTTGGGGATGCTTGATATGTCTCCAACGTATCTATAATTTTTGATTGCTCCATGCTATATTATCTACTGTTTTGGACATTACTGGGCTTTATTATCCACTTTTATATTATTTTCTCACCGAACATGATCCAGGAGACTTGGACCCTACGTCAAGGAAGCTTCCAGGAGGCCACGAGGTAGGGGGCGCGCCCTCCACCCTCGTGGGCCCCCTGTTGCTCCACCGACGTACTCCTTCCTCCTCATATATATACCTACGTACCCCCAAACGATCAGATATGGAGCCAAAAACCTAATTCCACCGCTGCAACCTTCTGTACCCACAAGATCCCATCTTGGGGCCTGTTCCGGAGCTCCGCCGGAGAGGGCATCCATCACGGAGGGCTTCTACATCAACACCATAGCCTCTCCAATGAAGTGTGAGTAGTTTACCTCAGACCTTCGGGTCCATAGTTAGTAGCTAGATGGCTTCTTCTCTCTTTTTGGATCTCAAAACAATGTTCTCCCCCTCTCTCGTGGAGATCTATTTGATGTAATCTTCTTTTTGCGGTGTGTTTGTTGAGACCGATGAATTGTGGGTTTATGATCAAGATTATCTATGAACAATATTTGAATCTTTCCTGAATTCTTTTATGTATGATTGGTTATCTTTGCAAGTCTCTTAGAATTATCAGTTTGGTTTGGCCTACTAAATTGATCTTTCTTGCAATGGGAGAAGTGCTTAGCTTTGGGTTCAATCTTGTGGTGTCCTTTCCCAGTGTACTACAAGATGGGGTTTTTATCATATTGCATGAATTTATCCCTCTACATCATGTCATCTTGCTTAAGGCGTTACTCTGTTTTCATGAACTTAATACTCTAGATGCATGCTTTGGATAGCGGTCGATGAGTGGAGTAATAGTAGTAGATGCAGGAAGGAGTCGGTCTACTTGTCTCGGACATGATGCCTATTTACATGATCATACCTAGATATTCTCATAACTATGCTCAATTCATCAATTGCTCAACAGAATTCGTTCACCCACCGTAAAATACTTATGCTCTTGAGAGAAGCCACTAGTGAAACCTATGGCCCCGGGTCTATCTTCATCATATTAATCTTCCAACACTTAGTTATTTCCTTTCCTTTTATTTTACTTTGCATCTTCATCACAAAAATACCAAAATATTATCCTATCATATCTATCAGATCTCACTCTAAATAAGTGACCGTGAAGGATTGACAACCCCTTATCGCGTTGGTTGCGAGGATTTATTTGTATTGTGCGGTACGAGGGACTCGCGTAGCCTCCTCTTGGATTGATACCTTGGTTCTCAAAAGCTGAGGGAAATACTTACGCTACTTTGCTGCATCACCCTTTCCTCTTCAAGGGAAAACCAACGCAGTGCTCAAGAGGTAGCAATACCCAATATAAATTAATAGTAATGGATGCAAATGACAGCAGTGCTCTCCAGCTAGTGCTTTTTAATAAGAGGGTGATGACTCAACATGAAAGTAAATAGATAGGCCCTTCGCAGAGGGAAGCAGGGATTTGTAGAGGTGCCAGAGCTCGGTTTTGAAATAGAGATAAATAATACTTTGAGCGGCATACTTTCATTGTCAACATAACAACCAAAAGATGGCGATATCTTCCATGCTACAGAAATTATAGGCGGTTCCCAAACAGAATGGTAAAGTTTATACTCCCCCTCCACCAACAAGCATCAATCCATGGCTTTCTCGAAACAATGAGTGCCTCCAACTAACAACAGTCCTAGGGGGAGTTTTGTTTGCAATGATTTTGATTTGATTTGCATAAAGCATGGGACTGGGCATCCCGGTGACCAGCCATTTTCTCGTGAGTGAGGAGCGGAGTCCACTCCTCTTGAGAATAACCCGCCTAGCATGGAAGATACGGACAGCCCTAGTTGATACATGAGCTATTCGAGCATACAAAACATAATGTTTATTTGAAGGTTTAGAGTTTGGCACATACAAATTTACTTGGAACGGCAGGTAGATACCGCATATAGGAAGGTATGGTGGACTCATATGGAATAACTTTGGGGTTTAAAGGATTGGATGCACAAGCAGTATTCCCGCTTAGTACAAGTGAAGGCTAGCAAAAGACTGGGAAGCGACCAACTAGAGAGCGACAACAGTCATGAACATGCATCAAAATTAACAAACATTGATTACAAGCATGAGTAGGATATATGAAGGAAATATGCCCTAGAGGCAATAATAAAGTTATTATTTATTTCCTTATATCATGATAAATGTTTATTATTCATGCTAGAATTGTATTAACCGGAAACATAATACATGTGTGAATATATAGACAAACAGTATGTCACTAGTATGCCTCTACTTGACTAGCTTGTTAATCAAAGATGGTTATGTTTCCTAACCATGAACAAGGAGTTGTTGTTTGATTAACAAGGTCACATCATTAGTTGAATGATCTGATTGACATGACCCATTCCGTTAGCTTAACACTTGATCGTTTAGTATGTTAATGCTTTCTTCATGACCCATACATGTTCCTGTAACTATGAGATTATGCAACTCCGTTTACGGAGGAACACTTTGGTACTACCAAACGTCACAACGTAAATGGGTGATTATAAAGGAGTACTACAGGTGTCTCCAAAGGTACTTGTTGGGTTGGCGTATTTGAGATTAGGTTTTGTCACTCCGATTGTCGGAGAGGTATCTCTAGGCCTTCTCGGTAATACACATCACATAAAGCCTTGCAAGCATTGCAACTAAAGAGTTAGTTGTGAGATGATGTATTACGGAACGAGTAAAGAGACTTTCCGAACGAGATTAAACTAGGTATTGGATACCGACGATCGAATCTCGGAAAGTAACATACCGATGACAAAGGAACAACGTATGTTGTTATGCGGTTTGACCGATAAAGATCTTCGTAGAATATGTAGGAACCAATATGAGCATCCAGGTTCCGCTATTGGTTATTGACCGAGAATAGTTCTAGGTCATGTCTACATAGTTCTCGAACCGTAGGGTCCGCACGCTTAAGGTTTCAATGACGGTTATTATGAGTTTATGTATTTTGATGTACCAAGGAGTTCGAGTCCGGATGTGATCACGGACATGACGAGGAGTCTCGAAATGGTCGAGACATAAAGATTGATATATTGGATGGTTATATTCGGACACGGAAAGGTTCGGAAGTTTCGGAGAAAACCGGAGTGCCGGAGGGTTACGGAACCCCGGGAAGTTATGGGCCTTATTGGGCCAAGAGGGAGAGAGGGCTGCACCAGAGGTGGTGGCCCCCCTCCATGGGGAGTCCGAATTGGACTAGGAGGGGCGCAGCCCCTTCCCTCTCCTCTCCTCTCTTTCCTTCCCTTCCTTCTTCCTAGTAGGACTAGGAAAGGGAGTCCTATTCCTACTAGGAGGAGGACTCCCCCTCCTTGGTGCGCCCCAAGGGCTGGCCGCCCTCCCCTTGCTCCTTTATATCACGGGGCAGGGGGCACCCTAGAACACACAAGTTGATCTACGGATCGTTCCTTAGCCGTGTCGGTGCCCCCTCCACCATATTCCACCTCGGTCATATTGTAGCGGTGCTTAGGCGAAGCCTGCGACGGTAGAACATCAAGATCGTCACCACGCCGTCGTCTTGACGGAACTCCTTCCCGACGCTTTGCTGGATCGGAGCTCGGGGATCGTCATCGAGCTGAGCGTGTGCCAAGAACTCGGAGGTGCCGGAGTAACGGTGCTTGGATCGGTCGGATCGTGAAGACGTCGACTACATCAACAGCGTTAATATAACGCTTCCGCTTTCGGTCTACGAGGGTACGTGGACGGACACTCTCCCCTCTCGTTGCTATGCCATCACCATGGTCTTGCGTGATCGTAGGAAAAATTTTGAAATTACCCCATAACCCAACAGTGGCATCCGAGCCTGGTTTTATGCGTTGATGTCATATGCACGAGTAGAACACAAGTGAGTTGTGGGCGATACAAGTCATACTACCTACCAGCATGTCATACTTTGGTTCAGCGGTATTGTGAGATGAAGCGGCCCGGACCGACATTACGCGTACGCTTACGCGAGACTGGTTTCACCGCTGTGAGCACTCGTTGCTTAAAGGTGACTGGCGGGTGTCTGTCTCTCTCACTTTAGTTGAACCGAGTGTGGCTACGCCCGGTCCTTGAGAAGGTTAAAACGGAGTCTATTTGACGAAGTATCGTTGTGGTTTTGATGCGTAGGTAAGAACGGTTCTTGCTCAGCCCGTAGCAGCCACGTAAAACTTGCAACAACAAAGTAGAAGACGTCTAACTTGTTTTTGCAGGGCATGTTGTGATGTGATATGGTCAAGGCGTGATGCTATATTTTATTGTATGAGATGATCATGTTTTGTAACGAGTTATCGGCAATGGCAGAGCCATATGGTTGTCGCTTTATTGTATGAAATGCAAGCGCCATGTAATTGCTTTACTTTATCACTAAGCGGTAGCGATAGTCGTAGAAGCAATAGTTGGCGAGGCGACAACGATGCTACGATGGAGATCAAGGTGTCGCGCCGGTGGCGATGGTGATCATGGCGGTGCTTGAGATGGAGATCACAAGCACAAGATGATGATGGCCATATCATATCACTTATATTGATTGCATGTGATGTTTATCCTTTATGCATCTTATCTTGCTTTGATTGACGGTAGCATTATAAGATGATCTCTCACTAAAATTATCAAGTAGTGTTCTCCTGAGTATGCACCGTTGCCAAAGTTAAATCGTGCGAGACACCACGTGATGATCGGGTGTGATAAGCTCTCGTCCATCTACAGCGGGTGCAAGCCAGTTTTGCACACGCAGAATACTCAGGTTATACTTGACGAGCCTAGCATATACAGATATGGCCTCGGAACACGGAGACCGAAAGGTCGAACGTGAATCATATAGCGATATGATCAACATAAGATGTTCACCATTGAAAACTACTCCATCTCACGTGATGATCGGTTATGGTTTAGTTGATTTGGATCACGTGATCACTTAGATAACTAGAGATGTCTGTCTAAGTGGGAGTTCTTTAATAATATGATTAATTGAACTTAAATTTATCATGAACTTAGTACCGATAGTATTTTGCTTGTCTATGTTTACTGTAGATAGATGGCTCGTCTGTTGTTCCGTTGAATTTTAATGCGTTCCTTGAGAAAGCAAAGTTGAAAGATGATGGTAGCAATTACGGACTGGGTCCGTAACCGAGGATAATCCTCATTGCTGCACGAAAAGTTACGTCCCGGAAGCACCGCTGGGTGCGAGCCTGCTGCGAGATCTTGAGCGAAGTTGTGAGCGTCGCAAAGCGAGCTGATGACTACTCTATAGTTCAGTGTGCCATGCTTTACGGCTTAGAACCGGGTCTTCAACGACGTTTTGAGCGTCATGGAGCATATGAGATGTTCCAGAGTTGAAGTTGATATTTCAACAGAATGCCCGGATTGAGAGATATGAAGTCTCCAATAAGTTCTATAGCTGCAAGATGGAGGAGAATAGTTACATCGGTGAGCACATACTCAAAATGTCCAGGTATTACAATCACTTGAATCAACTGGGAGTTAATCTTCCGGATGATTGTGTCATTGACAAATTCTTCAATCACCGCCACCAAGCTACAAAGGCTTCGTGATGAACTATAATATGCAAGGGTTAGTAAAGACTATGCTCGAGCTCTTCGCAATGCTAAAAGCTGCGGAGGTAGAAATCAAAAAGGAGCATCAAGTGTTGATGGTCAATAAGACCACTAGTTTCAAGAAGAAAGGCAAAGGGAAGAAGAAGGGAACTTCAAGAAGAACAGCAAACAAGTTCTTGATCAGGAGAAGAAACCCAAGTCTGGACCTAAGCCTGAAATCGAGTGCTTCTCTGCAAGCGATCGATCACTTGAAGCGGAACTGCCCCAAGTATTTGGCGGATAAGAAGGATGGCAAAGTGAACAAAGGTATATGTGATATACTTGTTATTGATGTGTACCTTACTAGAGCTCGCATAGTACCGGTATTTGATACTGGTTCATTGCTAATATTTGCAACTCGAAACAGGAACTACGGATTGCGAACAACGGCAAAGGGCGAGGTGACGATCGGCGTGGGAAAGCGGTTCCAAAGTCGATGTGATCGCAGTCGACACGCTACCTCTACATCTACCTTGGGATTAGTTTTAGACCTGAATAATTGTTATTTGGTGCCAGCGTTGAGCATGAACATTATATCTGGATCTTGTTTGATGCGAGACGGTTATTCATTTAAATCAGAGAATAATGGTTGTTCTATTTATATGAATAATATCTTTTATGGTCATGCACCCTTGAAGAGTGGTCTGTTTTAATGAATCTCGATAGTAGTGATACACATATTCATAATGTTGAAACCAAAAGATGCAGAGTTGATAATGATAGTGCAACTTATTTGTGGCACTGCCGTTTAGGTCATATCGGTGTAAAAGCATGAAGAAACTCCATCTTGATGGACTTTTGGAGTCACTTGATTATGAATCACTTGGCACTTGCGAACCGTGCCTCATGGGCAAGATGACTAAAACACCGTTCTCGGTACTATGGAGAGAGCAACAGATTTATTGGAAATCATACATACGGATGTATGTGGTCCAATGAATGTTGAAGCTCGTGGCGGATATCGTTATTTTCTCACCTTCACAGATGATTTGAGCAGATATGGGTATATCTACTTAATGAAACATAAGTCTGAAACATTTGAAAAGTTCAAAGAATTTCAGAGTGAAGTTGAAAATCATCGTAATAAGAAAATAAAGTTTCTACGATCTGATCGTGGAGGCGAATATTTGAGTTCTGAGTTTGGTCTACATTTGAAACAAAGCGGAATAGTTTAGCAACTCACGCCACCGGAACACCACAGCGCAATGGTGTGTCCGAGCGTCAGAATCGCACTTTATTGGATATGGTGCGATCTATGATGTCTCTTACAGATTTACCGCTATCATTTTGGGGTTATGCTCTTGAGGCGGCGCATTCACGTTAAATAGGACACCGTCAAAATCCGTTGAGACGACGCCTTATGAACTATGGTTTAGCAAGAAACCAAAGTTGTCGCTTCGAAAGTTTGGGGTTGCGATGCTTATGTGAAGAAACTTCAACCTGATAAGCTTGAACCCAAATCGAAAATGTGTCTTCATAGGATACCCAAAGGAGACAATTGGGTACACCTTCTATCACAGATCCGAAGGCAAAACATTCGTTGCTAAAATGGATCCTTTCTAGAGAAGGAGTTTCTCTCGAAAGAAGTGAGTGGGAGGAAAGTGGAACTTGATGAGGTAATAGTACCAGCTCCTTATTGGAAAGTAGTTAAATCACGAAATCAGTTTACATTACACCTACACCAGTTAGTGAGGAAGATGATGATAAAGATCATGAAACTTCAGATCAAGTTGTCACTTGAACTTCGTAGATCAACTAGAACAAAATCCGCACTGAGTGAATACGGTAATCCTGTTCGGAAGTCATGCTACTAGATCATGATGAACCTACGAACTATGAAGAAGCGATGGTGAGCCCAGATTCCATAAAATGGCTTGAAGCCATGAAATCTGAGATGGGATCCATGTATGAGAACAAAGTATGGACTTTGGTAGACTTGCCCGATGATCGGCAAGCTATTGAGAATAAATGGATTTTAAGAAGAAGACCGCGCTGATGGTAATGTAACTGTCTACAAAGCTCGACTTGTTGCAAAAGGTTTTCGACAAGTTCAAGGGTTGACTACGATGAGACTTTCTCACCTGTAGCGATGCTTAAGTCCGTCCGAATCATGTTAGCAATTGCCGCATTTTATGATTATGAAATTTGGCAAATGGATGTAAAACTGCATTCTTGAATGGATTTCTAGAAGAAGAGTTGTATATGATGCAACCAGAAGGTTTTGTCGATCCAAAAGGTGCTAACAAAGTGTGCAAGCTCCAACGATCAATTTATGGTCTGGTGCAAGCCTCTCGGAGTTGGAATAAGCGCTTTGATAGTGTGATCAAAGCATATGGGTTTATACAGACTTTTGGAGAAGCTTGTATTTACAAGAAAGTGAGTGGGAGCTCAGAGCATTTCTAATATTATATGTGGACGACATATTATTGATTGGAAATGATATAGAATTTCTGGATAGCATAAAGGATACTTGAATAAAAGTTTTCAATGAAAGACCTCGGTGAAGCTGCTTACATATTAGGCATCAAGATCTATAGAGATAGATCAAGGCGCTTGATTGGACTTTCACAAAGCACATACCTTGATAAAGTTTTGAAAAGGTTCAAAATGGATCAGGCAAAGAAAGGTTTTTTACCTGTGTTACAAGGTGTAAGATTGAGTCAGACTCAATGCCCGACCACAGCAGAAGATAGAGAGAAAATGAAAGATGTTCCCTATGCTTCAGCCATAGGCTCTATCATGTATGCAATGCTGTGTACCAGACCTGACGTATGCTTAGCTGTAAGCTTGGCAGGAAGGTACCAAAGTAATCCAGGAGTGGATCACTGGACAGCGGTCAAGAACATCCTGAAATACCTGAAAAGGACTAAGGATATGTTTCTCGTATATGGAGGTGACAAAGAGCTAGTCGTAAATGGTTACGTCGATGCAAGCTTTGACACTGATCCGGACGATTCTAAATCGCAAACCGGATCGTGTTTTTATTAAGCGGTGGAGCTGTCGGTTGGTGCAGTTCTAAACAAAGCGTCGTGGCGGGATCTACATGTGAAGCGGAGTACATAGCTGCTTGGAAGCAGCAAATGAAGGAGTCTGGATGAAAGAGTTCATTTCCGATCTAGGTGTCATACCTAGTGCATCGGGACCGATGAAGATCTTCTGTGACAATCTTGGTGCAATTGCCTTGGCAAAGGAATCCAGATTTCACAAGAGGACCAAGCACATCAAGAGACGCTTCAATTCCATTCGGACCAAGTCCAAGTGGGAGACATAGAGATTTGCAAAATACATACGGATCTGAATGTTGCAGACCGTTGACTAAGCCTCTTCCACGAGCAAAACATGATCAGCACCAAGACTCCATGGGTGTAAGGATCATTACTTTGTAATCTAGATTATTGACTCTAGTGCAAGTGGGAGATGAAGGAAATATGCCCTAGAGGCAATAATAAAGTTATTATTTATTTCCTTATATCATGATAAATGTTTATTATTCATGCTAGAATTGTATTAACCGGAAACATAATACATGTGTGAATATATAGACAAACAGTATGTCACTAGTATGCCTCTACTTGACTAGCTTGTTAATCAAAGATGGTTATGTTTCCTAACCATGAACAAGGAGTTGTTGTTTGATTAACAAGGTCACATCATTAGTTGAATGATCTGATTGACATGACCCATTCCGTTAGCTTAACACTTGATCGTTTAGTATGTTAATGCTTTCTTCATGACCCATACATGTTCCTGTAACTATGAGATTATGCAACTCCCGTTTACCGGAGGAACACTTTGGGTACTACCAAACGTCACAACGTAAATGGGTGATTATAAAGGAGTACTACAGGTGTCTCCAAAGGTACTTGTTGGGTTGGCGTATTTCGAGATTAGGTTTTGTCACTCCGATTGTCGGAGAGGTATCTCTAGGCCTTCTCGGTAATACACATCACATAAAGCCTTGCAAGCATTGCAACTAAAGAGTTAGTTGTGAGATGATGTATTACGGAACGAGTAAAGAGACTTTCCGGTAACGAGATTAAACTAGGTATTGGATACCGACGATCGAATCTCGGAAAGTAACATACCGATGACAAAGGAACAACGTATGTTGTTATGCGGTTTGACCGATAAAGATCTTCGTAGAATATGTAGGAACCAATATGAGCATCCAGGTTCCGCTATTGGTTATTGACCGAGAATAGTTCTAGGTCATGTCTACATAGTTCTCGAACCGTAGGGTCCGCACGCTTAAGGTTTCAATGACGGTTATTATGAGTTTATGTATTTTGATGTACCGAAGGAGTTGAGTCCCGGATGTGATCACGGACATGACGAGGAGTCTCGAAATGGTCGAGACATAAAGATTGATATATTGGATGGTTATATTCGGACACGGAAAGGTTCGGAAGTTTCGGAGAAAACCGGAGTGCCGGAGGGTTACGGAACCCCGGGAAGTTATGGGCCTTATTGGGCCAAGAGGGAGAGAGGGGCTGCACCAGGAGGTGGTGCGCCCCCCTCCATGGGGAGTCCGACTGGACTAGGAGGCGCAGCCCCCCTTCCCTCTCCCTCTCCTCTCTTTCCTTCCTTCCTTCTTCCTAGTAGGACTAGGAAAGGGAGTCCTATTCCTACTAGGAGGAGGACTCCCCCTCCTTGGTGCGCCCAAGGGCTGGCCGCCCTCCCCTTGCTCCTTTATATACGGGGCAGGGGGCACCCTAGAACACACAAGTTGATCTACGGATCGTTCCTTAGCCGTGTGCGGTGCCCCCTCCACCATATTCCACCTCGGTCATATTGTAGCGGTGCTTAGGCGAAGCCTCGCGACGTAGAACATCAAGATCGTCACCACGCCGTCGTCTTGACGGAACTCCTTCCCGACGCTTTGCTGGATCGGAGCTCGGGGATCGTCATCGAGCTGAGCGTGTGCCAAGAACTCGGAGGTGCGAGTAACGGTGCTTGGATCGGTCGGATCGTGAAGACGTCGACTACATCAACCGCGTTAATATAACGCTTCCGCTTTCGGTCTACGAGGGTACGTGGACGGACACTCTCCCCTCTCGTTGCTATGCCATCACCATGGTCTTGCGTGATCGTAGGAAAAATTTTGAAATTACCCCATAACCCAACAATATAATCCACCATGAACATAAATATCGTGAAGGCTATGTTGATTTGTTTCAACTACATGTGTGAACATGTGCCAAGTCGAGTCACTTAAATCATTCAAAGGAGGATACCACCCCACTATACCACATCACAACCATTTTAATAGCATGTTGGCACGCAAGGTAAACCATTATAACTCATAGCTAATCAAGCATGGCATAAGCAACTATAATCTCTAATTGTCATTGCAAACATGTTTATTAATAATAAGCTGAATCAGGAACGATGAACTAATCATATTTACAAAAACAAGAGAGGTCGAGTTCATACCAGCTTCTCTCATCTCAGTCAGTCCATCATATATCGTCATAATTGCCTTTCACTTGCACGATCGAACGCTGTGAAAAATAATGAGAGTGCACGTGCATTGGACTAAGCTGGAATCTGCGAGCATTCAATAAGCAGGAGAAGACAAGGCAATATGGGCTCTTGGTTAAATCAACAATGATGCATATAGGAGCCACTTCAACAATTTAATCATGGTCTTCTCCTATCAACCCCCAAATAAAAGAAAAGAAATAAAAACTATTTACACGGGAAAGCTCCCAACAAGCAAAAGAAGAACAGGAAATATTTTTGGGTTTTCTTTTTAATTATTACTACTACAACAAGAAAGTAAACTAGCTAAAAGCTACAACTAATTTTTTTTGGTTTTTCTTAAGGTTTATTAAACACACAAGAAGAAAGAAAGAAAAAGGAAAATAAACTAGCATGGATATTATAGTGAAAGAGTATGAGCACCGACATCTAGCAATGAGTGTGTGTGAACATAAATGTAATGTCGGTGGGAAATACGTACTCCCCCAAGCTTAGACTTTTGGCCTAAGTTGGTTTATTGCCACAGATGGCCTGGCGGATATCCATAGTTGTAGCCGGGCTCGTACTGCGACGCGGCAGTTATTGCCTCCTGGGCCGCAGCGTGGCGGCGAGCTGCCTCCGCCCTCCTCTCGTACTAATCTGCCTCCTCTCTGGTAATAAAATGTCTTCCTTTTGCCTGATAATCAAAGAAGGCAGGAGCAGGGAGAGTAATACGGACAACACGACATCTGTCAAAGATTAAGCGATACCAGAGAGGTGATTCATTCCTCTCGACAAACTGGTGGTGAACCATAGCATTAAAGTCTAAATAAGTAGGAGGCAATTCAATATCATCATTACGTATGGTTACACCAAGAAAATCAGCTAAGCGGGTTGCATAAATTCCTCCAAAGAAATCTCCATTAAATCTATTATGATGCAACCTATGTGCAACTATGGCTCCCAAATTATAAGATTTGTCTCCTAACACAGCACTCCTAAGAATACTGAGGTCAGGGACACACATGTGACATGCTTCATCCTTACCATTTATGCACGTACCTATAAAGAGAGCAAAATAATGTATAGCAGGAAAATGGATGCTCCCTATGGCAGCTTGTGCTATATCTCTAGATTCTCCCACGATTATACTAGCAAGAAAATCTCTAAATTCAGATTTGTGAGGTTCACTAGCACTACCCATTGTGGAAGTTTGCAAGCAGTGGTAAAATCTCTAAGTCCATCGTATAAGATTTTTCATAAAGATCAAACAGGACAGTTGGAGAATTGCGTGAAGATGAAAATTCAAACATCCTCACAAAGGAAATAGTGAGATAGTGGTACTGGCGTCACTTTTCTCCCTCGAAGCTCACAAGATCAGCGTTACGCAAATATGCGTTAAATTCTTCCTTGATTCCCGCTCGATCCATAAAGTTTTCTGAAGGCCATTGAGGAAGGCGCCTTTGAGGCGTCCTTGGTGGCTCATCGTCAGCATCACGCATTGCAAGCCTGGGTCCTTGCTTCCTTGAAGAACCACCTTGGTACATTTTCCTAAGCATATTTCTTCCTCTGAATTTTTTTTGAAATTTTTAGTAACTTCAAATAAAAGTGAACCAAGCTCAACAAAATTGATAGCAACTACTCCTACAAGTGCCTAGAGACTATAACATGCATTAGAACTACTTTGAACCATATAAATTTGACATGCAAGCTCAAGAACATGGTCACCTAAGCAGCACAAATTTGCAATGAATAAAGCACTAGAACAAAAACTAATTGGACCAATGGAGGAGTAACATACCAAGGAACAATCTCCTCAAGCAGTTTTGTGAGAGGTGCTTTGAGCAAGGAGATCGAAAATCGCAGCAAAATGAGCTAGAACTCGTGCTTGAGCTGGATGGTGATTTTTTTGGGAGGAAGAAGAAGTGTGTGGGTGCAGGAATAAGTGGAGGGGAGCCACTGTGGGCCCACGAGGCACGGGGGCGCGCCAGGGGTGGTGGGCGCGCCCTGCACCCTCGTGGCCAGGTGCTTGCTCCCCCTGCTGTGTTCTCGGTGCCAGATGTTCTCAAATATTCCAGAAAAAAAACATATTTCAATTTCAGGGCATTTGGAGAACTTTTATTTTCGGGGTATTTTTATATTGCACGGATAAATCAGAAAACAGACAGAAAATACTATTTTTACTTTATTTCAACTAAATAACAAAAAGTAAAAGGAGGGTACAGAAGGTTGTGCTTCTAGTTTCATCCATCTCATGCTCATCAAAAGGAATCCACTAACAAGGCTGATCAAGTCTTGTTAACAAACTCATTCCGAATAACATGGAACCGGAGAAATTTCGAATAACACTATGTTACCTCAACGGGGATATGCACATCCCCAATAATAAGAATATCATATTTCTTGTTGACAGTAGGAAGAGGAAATTCGAAACCTCCAAAAATAATCGATGGAATTTTCCAATAGAATTGATACTTTGGACCTGAGGTTGTTTCCTCGGAAAGTGTACCGTATGCTCATTACCATTAACATGAAAAGTGACATTGACTTTGTTGCAATCAATAACAGCCCCTGCTGTATTCAAAAAAGGTCTTCCAAGAATAATAGACATACTATCGTCCTCGGGAATATCAAGAATAACAAAGTCCGTTAAAATAGTAACGTTTGCAACCACAACAGGCACATCCTCACAAATACCGACAGGTATGGCAGTAGGTGTCAACTTATTCAAATCAAGTCTACGATATAAAGAGAGAGGCATAACACTAACACCGGCACCAAGATCACATAAAGCAGTTTTAACATAGTTTCTTTTAATGGAGCATGGTATAGTTGGTACTCCTGGATCTCCTAGTTTATTTGGTATTCCACCCTTAAAAGTGTAATTAGCAAGCATGGTGGAAATTTCAGCTTCCGGTATCTTCCTTTTATTAGTGACAATTTCTTTCATATACTTAGCATAAGGATTCATTTTGAGCATATCGTTAATCGCATACATAAAAGATAGGTCTAATCATTTCAGCAAAGCGCTCAAAATCTTCATCATCCTTTTCTTGGATGGTTTGGGAGGAAAAGGCATGGGTTTCTGAACCCATGGTTCTCTTTCTTTACCATGTTTCCTAGCAACAAAGTCTCTCTTATCATAACGTTGATTCTTTGATTGTGGGTTATCAAGATCAACAACAGGTTCAATCTCTACATCATTATCATTGCTAGGTTGAGCATCATCATGAACATCTTCATTAACATTATCACTAGATTCATGTTCATTACCAGATTGTGTTTCAGCATCAGAGATAGAAATATCATTTGGATTCTCAGGGTTTCAGCAATAGGTTCACTACAAGCATGCAAAGTCCTATCATTTTTCTTTTTCTTCTTTTTAGAAGGACTAGGTGCATCAATATTATTTCTCTGAGAATCTTGTTCAATTCTCCTAGGGTGGCCTTCAGGATACAAAGGTTCCTGAGTCATCTTACTAGTTCTAGTAGCCACTCTAACAACATAGTCATTATTCTTACTATTTAATTCATTGAGCAAATCATTTTGAGCTTTAAGTACTTGTTCTACTTGAGTGGTAACCATAGAAGCATGTTTACTAATGAGTTTAAGTTCACCTTTAACTCTAGACATATAATCACCCAAGTGTTCAAGCATATCGGAATTGTATTTCAATTGTCTACCAAAATAAGCATTGAAGTTTTCTTGTTTGACAATAAAATTATCAAACTCTTCTAAGCATTGTCTAGCAGACTTATAATGAGGAATATCACCTTCATCGAATCTATAGAGAATTTACCTTTACTACCTGTGTCGGGTTATCAAGACCATGAGTTTCTTCCATAGGTGGTGGTTTAAGAGCATATGTTTCTTCAACATGCGGTAAATTTAGGCCATGTATTTCTTCAATAGGAGGTAAATTCTTAACATCTTCAGCTTTAATGCCCTTTTCTTTCATAGATTTCTTTGCCTCTTGCATATCTTCAGGACTGAGAAATAGAACACCCCTCTTCTTCGGAGTTGGTTTAGGAATAGGCTCAGGAGTTGGCTCAGGAAGTGTCCAATTATTTTCAATAGTCGCCAACCCGTGCATTCGCACGGTCTAGTTTTGTAAGCTACTGTCTATATAAAATCCAATATGAGATATTATTTTTAGGACAATATTTCATTTAATTACCTGTAGTAGGGAAATTGGACGAGCCATCATTTATATTGGCACAGTTTGGTCTTGTCTTATGACAATCTAGGTTTAATATCCAAGCCTTATCATGGTTATGTAACACAACAGATAATAGAATATGAAATATAAATCATTACTGGAATTTTCTCTCTCTAGATAATAAATAAAACTACATAATTACTTCACAGGCAAGTATGTATGGAAAAAACCTCTAAACTAAATAGTTATACCAATAGAAGTGTGGTTTATCAGACATCCATGTGAAAGTTGAACAGTCAATGAGTCTTCCTGACACAGCTTGGTCCTAATTCGAATGAACATATTTGCCTGTCTGCATGGCTGATCCTTTTGTTGAAAACATTGGAATATGTTCCTAGCAATTTCAGTGAAGAGAAAGCAGATCATGGGAACAAATCTTTTCATTAATAATCTATCATTGTTAAGTAGAAAGATAATATACCCCGCAAAAAGAAAACATAGATAATATACCAGGAAAAAGAAAGTAGATAGATGATACAATGGAGAAACAAATACATGCGTGCACGAGTTATCCATAATTAAGTACACATACACATGCATGCAACTAAGAAGGTGCGTATCGGACAAAACAAAATTAAAATTAAAGTGATGCCAAATTCCAAAAATGTATAAATGCATTTTACCTACTAATAATACCCTGAAGGGTAGAAACTTACCTTACCATACTCACCACTTATAATCTGTGTTTTTGTTTCTTTGAGCCGCTAGCTGGTGAGTTTTGTATTGAGAGCCTCACTTCCCTTCTACTTCACAGCTAAAATTGGTGTCGTAAACCATGGGGCGGCGGCCATTAATTGATGAATATTTCAAGTCGGGGTGTTGAACTGGCCAGTCAAGTTGATCAGATGGCCAACCTGGGTCAACACTGGCTGCAGCCCGGGACCATAGGACGTTGGTGGCAGGCTGCGTGTTAGCGTAGGTGAATCACATTCAAAGGAAGCGTGTCGATGATTCTCTTGGAAGGGTCCTTGGCTTCTTGTTGAACATGAAGTTGATGGCGCTAAGGAGGCTTGTTGAAGATGATTGATATATTTGCAGCAGGAGTGAGATGAAAGTTGGATTTTCACTTTAGTAGCAAAATTTTGCTGATCAGCGGATATAATTCTCACCAGTTTCTGTTGCAATATACACCAAGTTGCTATCCTAGGAGTCCTTTGTGCTAGCTTCCCTAGCTTAACTGATTTCTTGGCCACAATGACCGGCCATGATAAGACTGCACGTACACAGTCAGAACTGAGTACACACAATGCGATGTATATCGACATGCCTGGAGTGCATGGAGAAGCAACATCTTGTCAAGAGATGAAAGTTCTTCACATATAGATGACGACACATGTATTGTTTGAGCTTCACGTAGGAGGCATCAGCAGCAATACAGTGGCCAAACCGAGACATCGCTAGGGCAACATCGCTACAATCGGGCAAGCAAAGGAGAAACACGTCTAGCTACATTTCTTTGTTCAAAATTTTAAATATTTCTTTAGGTATTTGGAGAATTTTGGTTAGTCCTAGGTTATTTTATCTCTACCGTAAAAGTTGTCGCATGTCTTATCAATGTATTTTGGTCAATCACACATGAATTAATCTCCACCATAATAACTTGGCCCACCGAGATCAAGAGCCTATATTTTCTCTTTTTCTGATTTAATTCAGACCCTCCCGAGATGATCATAGTTGTTTCACAGACGATTTCCATGAGAGAATCCAAAATTGTGCGTGAGAAGATTTGGGAAATCCGTGAAGGATCCAACTCTATCAAACGACAAGATAGAAAACAAACTAAATCCATATCCAAGGTAAAGTTACAGTGGATTCAATTGTAAAGCAGTAGGAAAAAACCTGAACAAAAATATTCTGAGAAAACTAACCTGATCTAGATGTGGAAAACAGTACAGAGGATCCACCCCAACTTGCATGATCCTGACATGAATTTGTTTCACATGGAAAAAGAAAGAAACAGTGCGTGAGAAGGTCAGGGATATCTATGGATAATACAACACTGTCAAACAGCACGTTAGAAAACAAACTAAATCCATATCCAATGGAAAGATGCAGCCGATTCAAGTGTAAACCTAGAAGAAAAATCCGGAACAAAAATATTATGAGAAAACCAACCTGATCTTTACATGAGGAAAACAACACATCGGATCCAAACCCCAACTTGCTCTATCCTGTCAGAGAGAGATATATGAATTTGTTTCAGATGCAAAAAAGAGAAAGTAGAGATCCTGTACGACAAGATTTGCTTCAGGATGTTTCTTTAATGAGGGGAAGAAGAGCCGGCAGAGTAGCTAGATAGATTTAGATGGGAGGTAGAAACGTATCTCTATTGGTTTGGATGTTTTTTAATGAGGAGAGGAAGAGCCGGTGGAGTAGGTAGATAGATTGAGATGGGGTTAGAAACGTATCTCTTTTGGTTTCCTTTTTTGCTTTTGGCTTCAATTTTCACAACTGTACGTGAATTGATTACATGCATCCTAGGCCAAAAAATATATTTCTTTTGTTCTGTTCTTTTAACTTCTATATCTACAACCGTATATGAAAGCTATATGGCCTTTCTAACCTAAGGAAAAAAATTATGAACGGAGATGGCTATATGGGTTAATCTACAACGTAATAATTTGGTCCCACCAGATGAACGACTCTAATTTAATAATTAACAAATGAACGGCTCTAATTTACTAATTAACGTGGGAATTTCTAGGGAGTCTAGAATTAGTATAGGTATAGATTTGTCAACATATTATTCAATAAAATCTCAGCCTCATCCGGTGTTCTTTCCCTGAAAACAGAACCAGCACAACTATCCAGGTAATCTCTGGAAGCATCGGTTAGTCCATTATAAAAGATATCAAGTATTTCATTTTTCTTAAGAGGATGATCAGGCAAAGCATTAAGTAATTGGAGAAGCCTCCCCCAAGCTTGTGGGAGACTCTCTTCTTCAATTTGCATAAAATTATATATATATCCCTTAAAGCAGCTTGTTTCTTATGAGCAGGGAAATATTTAGCAGAGAAGTAATAAATCATATCCTGGGGACTACGCACACAACCAGGATCAAGAGAATTAAACCATATCTTAGCATCACCCTTTAATGAGAACGGAAATATTTTAAGGATATAAAGGTAGCGAGTTCTCTCATCATTAGTGAACAGGGTGGATATATCATCTAATTTAGTAAGATGTGCCACAACAGTTTCAGATTCATAGCCATAAAAAGGATAAGATTCAAACAAAGTAATTATATCAGGATCAACAGAGAATTCATAATCCTTATCAGTAACACAGATAGGTGAAGTAGCAAAAGCAGGGTCAGGTTTCATTCTAGCATTATGAGATCGCTGCTTCCATTTAGCTAATAATTTCTTAAGATCACTTCTATCATTGCAAGCAAGAATGGCTCTAGCAGATTCTTCATCCAAAACATAACCCTCAGGCACAACAGGTAATTCATATTTATTAGGAGGAGAGTCTTCATCATCACTATCTTCAATATTATCAGTTTCAATAACTTCATTCTCTCTAGCCCTAGCAAGTTGTTCATCAAGAAATTCACCAAGTGGCACAGTAGTATCAAGCATAGAAGTAGTTTCATCATAAGTATCATGCATAGCAGAAGTGGCATCATCAATAACATGCGACATATCAGAATGAATAGCAGAAGCAGGTTTAGGTGTATAAGCTTACTCAAAATGAAGGTGAATCAAGTGCAGAGCTAGATGGCAGTTCCTTACCTCCCCTCGTAGTTGAGGGATAAATTTTTGTCTTAGCGTCTTTCAAGTTCTTCATAGTGACCAGCAGATATAAATCCCAAGTGACTCAAAGAATAGAGCTATGCTCCCCGACAACGGCGCCAGAAAATAGTCTTGATAACCCACAAGTATAGGGGATCGCAACAGTTTTCGAGGGTAGAGTATTCAACCCAAATTTATTGATTCGACACAAGGGGAACCAAAGAATATTCTCAAGTACTAGCAGTTGATTTGTAAATTCAACCACACCTGGATACTTAATATCTGCAGCAAAGTATTTAGTAGAAAAGTAGTATGGAAATAACGGTAGCGGTAGCAAAAGTAATATTTTTGGGTTTTGTAGTGATTGTAACAGTAGCAACGGAAAAGTAAATAAGAGGAGAACAATATGTGAAAAGCTCGTAGGCATTGGATCGGTGATGGAGAATTATGCCGGATGCGGTTCATCATGTAACAGTCATAACATAGGGTGACACGGAACTAGCTCCAATTCATCAATGTAATGTAGGCATGTATTCCGAATATAGTCATACATGCTTATGGAAAAGAACTTGCATGACATCTTTTGTCCTACCCTCCGTGGCAGCGGGTCCTAATGGAAACTAAGGGTATTAAGGCCTCCTTTTAATAGAGTACGGACCAAAGCATTAACACATAGTGAATACATGAACTCCTCAAACTACGGTCATCATCGGGAGTGGTCCCGATTATTGTCACTTCGGGGTTGCCGGATCATAACACATAGTAGGTGACTATAGACTTGCAAGATAGGATCAAGAACTCACATATATTCATGAAAACATAATAGGTGCAGATCTGAAATCATGGCACTCGGGCCCTAGTGACAAGCATTAAGCATAGTAAAGTCATAGCAACATCAATCTCAGAACATAGTGGATACTAGGGATCAAACCCTAACTAAACTAGCTCGATTACATGATAGATCTCATCCAACCCATCACCGTCCAGCAAGCCTACGATGGAATTACTCACGCACGGCGGTGAGCATCATGAAATTGGTGATGGAGGATGGTTGATGATGACGACGACGATGGATTCCCCTCTCCGGAGCCCCGAACGGACTCCAGATCAGCCCTCCCGAGAGGTTTTAGGCTTGGCGGCAGCTCCGTATCGTAAAACGTGATGAATCCTTCTCTCTGATTTTTTTCTCCCCGAAAGTGAATATATGTAGTTGGAGTTGAGGTCGGTGGGCGTTAGGGGCCCACGAGGCGGTGGGGGCGCGCCCGAGGCGGCGCCCCCACCCTCGTGGATAGGGTGTGGACCCCGGCGTGGATTCTTCTTCCATATTTTAATATTTTGCAAAAATATGTTCCGTGGAGTTGCAGGTCATTCCGAGAACTTTTGTTTCTGCACATTAATAACACCATGGAAAGTCTGCTGAAAACAGCGTCAGTCCAGGTTAGTTCCATTCAAATCGTGCAAGTTAGAGTCCAAAACATGGGAAAAAGTGTTTGGAAATGATATAGAATTTCTGGATAGCATAAAAGGATACTTGAACAAGAGTTTTTCAATGAAAGACCGCAGTGAAGCTGCTTATATATTTGGCAT
Source organism: Aegilops longissima (assembly GCA_021605205.1). NCBI lineage: Eukaryota > Viridiplantae > Streptophyta > Magnoliopsida > Poales > Poaceae > Aegilops > Aegilops longissima. The sequence goes on along the minus strand of CM038682.1, from coordinate 36,920,506 downwards.
CAAGATCTATAGAGATAGATCAAGACGCTTAATCTGACTTTCACAAAGCACATACCTTGATAAAGGTTTGAAAAAGTTCAAAATGGATCAAGCAAAGAAAGGGTTGTTGCCTGTGTTACAAGGTGTGAAGTTGAGTCAGACTCAATGCCCGACCACTGCAGAAGATAGAGAGAAAATGAAAGGTGTTCCCTATGCTTCAGCCATAGGCTCTATCATGTCTGCAATGCTGTGTACCAGACCTGATGTGTGCCTTGCTATCAGTTTAGCAGGGATGTACCAAAGTAATCCAGGAGTGGATCACTGGACAGAGGTCAAGAACATCCTGAAATACCTGAAAGGACTAAGGATATGTTTCTTGTTTATGGAGGTGACAAAGAGCTAGTCGTAAATGGTTACGTCGATGCAAGCTTTGAAACTGATCCGGATGACTCTAAGTGACAAACCGGATAAGTGTTTATATCGAACGGTGGAGCTGTCAGTTGGTGCAGTTCTAAGCCCAAAGAAAGAGAAAGGCCCAATAAAATGAGAGAAAAAGAGAGAAGGGACAATGCTACTATCCTTTGCCACACTTGTGCTTCAAAGTAGCACCATAATCTTCATGATAGAGAGTCTCTTGTTTTGTCACTTTCATATACTAGTGGGAATTTTTCATTACAGAACTTGGCTTGTATATTCCAACAATGGGCCTCCTCAAGTGCCCTAGGTCTTCGTGAGCAAGCAAGTTGGATGCACACCCATAGTTTCTTTTGTTGAGCTTTCATACATTTATAGCTCTAGGGCATCCATTGCATGGCAATCCCTACTCCTTGCATTAACATCAATCGATATGCATCTCCATAGCCCATTGATTAGCCTTGTTGATGTGAGACTTTCTCCTTTTTTGTCTTCTCCACATAACCCCCATTATCATATTCTATTCCACCCATAGTGCTATGTCCATGGCTCACGCTCATATATTGCGTGAAAGTTTATAGGTTCTAGATTACTAAAGTATGAAACAATTGCTTGGTTTGTCATCGGGGTTGTGCATGATGAGAGCATTCTTGTGTGATGAAAATGGAGCATGACTAAACTATATAATTTTGTAGGGATGAACTTTCTTTGGCCATGTTATTTTGAGAAGACATAATTGCTTAGTTAGTATGCTTGAAGTATTATCATTTTTATGTCAATATGAACTTTTGTCTTGAATCTTTTGGATCTGAATATTCATACCACAATTAAGAAGAACTACATTGAAATTATGCCAAGTAGCACTCCGCATCAAAAGTTATCTTTTTTATCATTTACCTACTCGAGGACGAGCAGGAATTAAGCTTGGGGATGCTTGATATGTCTCCAACGTATCTATAATTTTTGATTGCTCCATGCTATATTATCTACTGTTTTGGACATTCTTGGGCTTTATTATCCACTTTTATATTATTTTCTCACGAACATGATCCAGAGACTTGGACCCTCGTCAAGGAAGCTTCGGAGAGGCCACGAGGTAGGGGCGCCCTCCACCCTCGTGGGCCCCCTGTTGCTCCACCGACGTACTCCTTCCTCCTCATATATATACCTACGTACACCCAAACGATCAGATACGGAGCCAAAAACCTAATTCCACCGCTGCAACCTTCTGTACCCACGAGATCCCATCTTGGGGCCTGTTCCGGAGCTCCGCCGGAGAGGGCATCCATCACGGAGGGCTTCTACATCAACACCATAGCCTCTCCAATGAAGTGTGAGTAGTTTACCTCAGACCTTCGGGTCCATAGTTAGTAGCTAGATGGCTTCTTCTCTCTTTTTGGATCTCAAAACAATGTTCTCCCCCTCTCTCGTGGAGATCTATTTGATGTAATCTTCTTTTTGCGGTGTGTTTGTTGAGACCGATGAATTGTGGGTTTATGATCAAGATTATCTATGAACAATATTTGAATCTTTTCTGAATTATTTTATGTATGATTGGTTATCTTTGCAAGTCTCTTAGAATTATCAGTTTGGTTTGGCCTACTAAATTGATCTTTCTTGCAATGGGAGAAGTGCTTAGCTTTGGGTTCAATCTTGTGGTGTCCTTTCCCAGTGTACTACAAGATGGGGTTTTTATCATATTGCATGAATTTATCCCTCTACATCATGTCATCTTGCTTAAGGCGTTACTCTGTTTTCATGAACTTAATACTCTAGATGCATGCTGGATAGCGGTCGATGAGTGGAGTAATAGTAGTAGATGCAGGAAGGAGTCGGTCTACTTGTCTCGGACATGATGCCTATTTACATGATCATACCTAGATATTCTCATAACTATGCTCAATTCTGTCAATTGCTCAACAGTAATTCGTTCACCCACCATAAAATACTTATGCTCTTGAGAGAAGCCACTAGTGAAACCTATGGCCCCTGGGTCTATCTTCATCATATTAATCTTCCAACACTTAGTTATTTCCTTTCGTTTTATTTTACTTTGCATCTTCATCACAAAAATACCAAAAATATTATCCTATCATATCTATCAGATCTCACTCTCGTAAGTGACCGTGAAGGGATTGACAACCCCTTATCGCGTTGGTTGCGAGGATTTATTTGTATTGTGCAGGTACGAGGGACTCGCGCGTAGCCTCCTACTGGATTGATACCTTGGTTCTCAAAAACTGAGGGAAATACTTACGCTACTTTGCTGCATCACCCTTTCCTCTTCAAGGGAAAACCAACGTAGTGCTCAAGAGGTAGCAATACCCAATATAAATTAATAGTAATGGATGCAAATGACAGCAGTGCTCTCCAGCTAGTGCTTTTTAATAAGAGGGTGATGACTCAACATGAAAGTAAATAGATAGGCCCTTCGCAGAGGGAAGCGAGGATTTGTAGAGGTGCGAGCTCGGTTTTGAAATAGAGATAAATAATACTTTGAGCGGCATACTTTCATTGTCAACATAACAACCAAAAGATGGCGATATCTTCCATGCTACAGACATTATAGGCGGTTCCCAAACAGAATGGTAAAGTTTATACTCCCCCTCCACCAACAAGCATCAATCCATGGCTTTCTCGAAACAATGAGTGCCTCCAACTAACAACAGTCCTAGGGGGAGTTTTGTTTGCAATGATTTTGATTTGATTTGCATAAAGCATGGGACTGGGCATCCCGGTGACCAGCCATTTTCTCGTGAGTGAGGAGCGGAGTCCACTCCTCTTGAGAATAACCCGCCTAGCATGGAAGATACGAACAGCCCTAGTTGATACATGAGCTATTCGAGCATACAAAACATAATGTTTATTTGAAGGTTTAGAGTTTGGCACATACAAATTTACTTGGAACGGCAGGTAGATACCGCATATAGGAAGGTATGGTGGACTCATATGGAATAACTTTGGGGTTTAAAGGATTGGATGCACAAGCAGTATTCCCGCTTAGTACAAGTGAAGGCTAGCAAAAGACTGGGAAGCGACCAACTAGAGAGCGACAACAGTCATGAACATGCATCAAAATTAACAAACATTGATTACAAGCATGAGTAGGATATAATCCACCATGAACATAAATATCGTGAAGGCTATGTTGATTTGTTTCAACTACATGTGTGAACATGTGCCAAGTCGAGTCACTTAAATCATTCAAAGGAGGATACCACCCCACTATACCACATCACAACCATTTTAATAGCATGTTGGCACGCAAGGTAAACCATTATAACTCATAGCTAATCAAGCATGGCATAAGCAACTATAATCTCTAATTGTCATTGCAAACATGTTTATTAATAATAAGCTGAATCAGGAACGATGAACTAATCATATTTACAAAAACAAGAGAGGTCGAGTTCATACCAGCTTCTCTCATCTCAGTCAGTCCATCATATATCGTCATAATTGCCTTTCACTTGCACGATCGAACGATGTGAAAAATAATGAGAGTGCACGTGCATTGGACTAAGCTGGAATCTGCGAGTATTCAATAAGCAGGAGAAGACAAGGCAATATGGGCTCTTGGTTAAATCAACAATGATGCATATAGGAGCCACTTCAACAATTTAATCATGGTCTTCTCCTATCAACCCCCAAATAAAAGAAAAGAAATAAAAACTATTTACACGGGAAAGCTCCCAACAAGCAAAAGAAGAACAGGAAATATTTTGGGTTTTCTTTTAATTATTACTACTACAACAAGAAAGTAAACTAGCTAAAAGCTACAACTAATTTTTTTTGGTTTTTCTTAAGGTTTATTAAACACACAAGAAGAAAGAAAGAAAAAGGAAAATAAACTAGCATGTATATTATAGTGAAAGAGTATGAGCACCGACATCTAGCAATGAGTGTGTGTGAACATAAATGTAATGTCGGTGGGAAATACGTACTCCCCCAAGCTTAGACTTTTGGCCTAAGTTGGTTTATTGCCACGGATGGCCTGGCGGATATCCATAGTTGTAGCCGGGGTCGTACTGTGATGCGGCAGTTATTGCCTCCTGGGCTGCAGCGTGGCGGCGAGCTGCCTCTGCCCTCCTCTCGTACTAATCTGCCTCCTCTCTGGTAAAAAAATGTCTTCCTTCTGCCTGATAATCAAAGAAGGCAGGAGCAGGGAGAGTAATACGGACAACACGACGTCTGTCAAAGATTAAGCGATACCGGAGAGGTGATTCATTCCTCTCGACAAACTGGTGGTGAACCATAGCATTAAAGTCTAAATAAGTAGGAGGCAATTCAATATCACCATTACATATGGTTACACCAAGAAAATCAGCTAAGCGGGTTGCATAAATTCCTCCAAAGAAATCTCCATTAAATCTATTATGATGCAACCTATGTGCAACTATGGCTCCCAAATTATAAGATTTGTCTCCTAACACAGCACTCCTAAGAATACTGATGTCAGGGACACACATGTGACATGCTTCATCCTTACCATTTATGCACGTACCTATAAAGAGAGCAAAATAATGTATAGCAGGAAAATGGATGCTCCCTATGGCAGCTTGTGCTATATCTCTAGATTCTCCCACGATTATACTAGCAAGAAAATCTCTAAATTCAGATTTGTGAGGTTCACTAGCACTACCCATTGTGGAAGTTTGCAAGCAGTGGTAAAATCCTCTAAGTCCATCGTATAAGATTTTTCAAAAAGATCAAACAGGATAGTTGGAGAATTGCGTGAAGATGAAAATTCAAACATCCTCACAAAGGAAATAGTGAGATAGTGGTACTGGCGGCACTTTTCTCCCTCGAAGCTCACAAGATCAGCGTTACGCAAATATGCGTTAAATTCTTCCTTGATTCCCGCTCGATCCATAAAGTTTTCTGAAGGCCATTCAGAAGGCTGCACTGGAGCGTCCCTTGGTCGCTCATCGTCAGCATCACGCATTGCAAGCCTGGGTCCTTGCTTCCTTGAAGAACCACCTTGGTACATTTTCCTAAGAATATTTCTTCCTCTGAAAATTTTCTGAAATTTTTAGTAACTTCAAATAAAAGTGAACCAAGCTCAACAAAATTGATAGCAACTACTCCTACAAGTGCCTAGAGACTATAACATGCATTAGAACTACTTTGAACCATATAAATTTGACATGCAAGCTCAAGAACATGGTCACCTAGGCAGCACAAATTTGCAATGAATAAAGCACTAGAACAAAAACTAATTGGACCAATGGAGGAGTAACATACCAAGGAACAATCTCCTCAAGCAGTTTTGTGAGAGGTGCTTTGAGCAAGGAAATCGAAAATCGCAGCAAAATGAGCTAGAACTCGTGCTTGAGCTGGATGGTGATTTTTTTGGGAGGAAGAAGAAGTGTGTGGGTGCAGGAATAAGTGGAGGGGAGCCACCGTGAGCCCACGAGGCAGGGGCGCGCCTGTAGGGGTGGGCGCGCCCTGGACCCTCGTGGCCAGGTGCTTGCTCCCCCTGCTGTGTTCTCAGTGCCAGATATTCTCAAATATTCCAGAAAAAAAAATCATATTTCAATTTCATGGCATTTGGAGAACTTTTATTTTCGGGGTATTTTTATATTGCACGGATAAATCAGAAAACAGACAGAAAAATACTATTTTTACTTTATTTCAACTAAATAACAAAAAGTAAAAGGAGGGTACAGAAGGTTGTGCTTCTAGTTTCATCCATCTCATGCTCATCAAAAGGAATCCACTAACAAGGCTGATCAAGTCTTGTTAACAAACTCATTCCGAATAACATGGAACCGGAGAAATTTCGAATAACACTATGTTACCTCAACGGGGATATGCACATCCCCAATAATAAGAATATCATATTTCTTGTTGACAGTAGGAAGAGGAAATTCGAAACCTCCAAAAATAATCGGTGGAATTTTTCCAATAGAATTGATACTTTGGACCTGAGGTTGTTTCCTCGGAAAGTGTACCGTATGCTCATTACCATTAACATGAAAAGTGACATTGCATTTGTTGCAATCAATAACAGCCCCTGCTGTATTCAAAAAAGGTCTTCCAAGAATAATAGACATACTATCGTCCTCGGGAATATCAAGAATAACAAAGTCCGTTAAAATAGTAACGTTTGCAACCACAACAGGCACATCCTCACAAATACCGACAGGTATGGCAGTAGGTGTCAACTTATTCAAATCAAGTCTACGATATAAAGAGAGAGGCATAACACTAACACCGGCACCAAGATCACATAAAGCAGTTTTAACATAGTTTCTTTTAATGGAGCATGGTATAGTTGGTACTCCTGGATCTCCTAGTTTATTTGGTATTCCACCCTTAAAAGTGTAATTAGCAAGCATGGTGGAAATTTTAGCTTCCGGTATCTTCCTTTTATTAGTGACAATTTCTTTCATATACTTAGCATAAGGATTCATTTTGAGCATATCAGTTAATCGCATACGCAAAAAGATAGGTCTAATCATTTCAGCAAAGCGCTCAAAATCTTCATCATCCTTTTTCTTGGATCGTTTGGGAGGAAAAGGCATGGGTTTCTGAACCCATGGTTCTCTTTCTTTACCATGTTTCCTAGCAACAAAGTCTCTCTTATCATAACGTTGATTCTTTGATTGTGGGTTATCAAGATCAACAACAGGTTCAATCTCTACATCATTATCATTGCTAGGTTGAGCATCATCATGAACATCTTCATTAACATTATCACTAGATTCATGTTCATTACCAGATTGTGTTTCAACATCAGAGATAGAAATATCATTTGGATTCTCAGGGTTTCAGCAATAGGTTCACTACAAGCATGCAAAGTCCTATCATTTTTCTTTTTCTTCTTTTTAGAAGGACTAGGTGCATCAATATTATTTCTCTGAGAATCTTGTTCAATTCTCCTAGGGTGGCCTTCAGGATACAAAGGTTCCTGAGTCATCTTACTAGTTCTAGTAGCCACTCTAATAACATAGTCATTATTCTTACTATTTAATTCATTGAGCAAATCATTTTGAGCTTTAAGTACTTGTTCTACTTGAGTGGTAACCATAGAAGCATGTTTACTAATGAGTTTAAGTTCACCTTTAACTCTAGACATATAATCACCCAAGTGTTCAAGCATATCGGAATTGTATTTCAATTGTCTACCAAAATAAGCATTGAAGTTTTCTTGTTTGACAATAAAATTATCAAACTCTTCTAAGCATTGTCTAGCAGACTTATAATGAGGAATATCACCTTCATCGAATCTATAGAGAATTTACCTTTACTACCTGTGTCGGGTTATCAAGACCATGAGTTTCTTCAATAGGTGGTGGTTTAAGAGCATATGTTTCTTCAACAGGCGGTAAATTTAGGCCATGTATTTCTCCAATAGGAGGTAAATTCTTTACATCTTCAGCTTTAATGCCCTTTTCTTTCATAGATTTCTTTGCCTCTTGCATATCTTCATGACTGAGAAATAGAACACCCCTCTTCTTCGGAGTTGGTTTAGGAATAGGCTCAGGAGTTGGCTCAGGAAGTGTCCAATTATTTTCAGTAGTCGCCAACCCGTGCATTCGCACGGTCTAGTTTTGTAAGCTACTGTCTATATAAAATCCAATATGGGATATTATTTTTAGGACAATATTTTATTTAATTACCTGTAGTAGGGAAATTGGACGAGCCATCATTTATATTGGCACAGTTTGATCTTGTCTTATGACAATCTAGGTTTAATATCCAAGCCTTATCATGGTTATGTAACACAACAGATAATAGAATATGAAATATAAATCATTACTGGAATTTTCCCTCTCTAGATAATAAATAAAACTACATAATTACTTCACAGGCAAGTATGTATGGAAAAAACCTCTAAACTAAATAGTTATACCAATAGAAGTGTGGTTTATCAGACATCCGTGTGAAAGTTGAACAGTCAATGAGTCTTCCTGACACAGCTTGGTCCTAATTCGAATGAACATATTTGCCTGTCTGCGTGGCTGATCCTTTTGTTGAAAACACTGGAATATGTTCCTAGCAATTTCAGTGAAGAGAAAGCAGATCATGGGAACAAATCTTTTCATTAATAATCTATCATTGTTAAGTAGAAAGATAATATACCCCACAAAAAGAAAACATAGATAATATACCAGGAAAAAGAAAGTAGATAGATGATACAGTGGAGAAATAAATACATGCGTGCACAAGTTATCCATAATTAAGTACACATACACATGCATGCAACTAAGAAGGTGCGTATCGGACAAAACAAAATTAAAATTAAAGTGATGCCAAATTCCAAAAATGTATAAATGCATTTTACCTACTAATAATACCCTGAAGGGTAGAAACTTACCTTACCATACTCACCACTTATAATCTGTGTTTTTGTTTCTTTGAGCCGCTAGCTGGTGAGTTTTGTATTGAGAGCCTCACTTCCCTTCTACTTCATAGCTAAAATTGGTGTCGTAAACCATGGGGCGGCGGCCATTAATTGATGAATATTTCAAGTCGGGGTGTTGAACTGGCCAGTCAAGTTGATCAGATGGCCAACCTGGGTCAACACTGGCTGCAGCCCGGGACCATAGGACGTTGGTGGCAGGCTGCGTGTTAGCGTAGGTGAATCACATTCAAAGGAAGCGTGTCAATGATTCTCTTGGAAGGGTCCTTGGCTTCTTGTTGAACATGAAGTTGATGGCGCTAAGGAGGCTTGTTGAAGATGATTGATATATTTGCAGCAGGAGTGAGATGAAAGTTGGATTTTCACTTTAGTAGCAAAATTTTGCTGATCAGCGGATATAATTCTCACCAGTTTCTGTTGCAATATACACCAAGTTGCTATCCTAGGAGTCCTTTGTGCTAGCTTCCCTAGCTTAACTGATTTCTTGGCCACAATGACCGGCCATGATAAGACTGCACGTACACAGTCAGAACTGAGTACACACAATGCGATGTATATCGACATGCCTGGAGTGCATGGAGAAGCAACATCTTGTCAAGAGATGCAAGTTCTTCACATATAGATGACGACACATGTATTGTTTGAGCTTCACATAGGAGGCATCAGCAGCAATACAGTGGCCAAACCGAGACATCGCTAGGGCAACATCGCTACAATCGGGCAAGCAAAGGAGAAACACGTCTAGCTATATTTCTTTGTTCAAAATTTTAAATATTTCTTTAGGTATTTGGAGAATTTTGGTTAGTCCTAGGTTATTTTATCTCTACCATAAAAGTTGTCGCATGTCTTATCAATGTATTTTGGTCAATCACACATGAATTAATCTCCACCGTAATAACTTGGCCCACCGAGATCAAGAGCCTATATTTTCTCTTTTTCTGATTTAATTCAGACCCTCCCGAGATGATCATAGTTGTTTCACAGACGATTTCCATGAGAGAATCCAAAATTGTGCGTGAGAAGATTTGGGAAATCCGTGAAGGATCCAACTCTATCAAACGACACGATAGAAAACAAACTAAATCCTTATCCAAGGTAAAGTTACAGTGGATTCAATTGTAAAGCAGTAGGAAAAAACCCGAACAAAAATATTCTGAGAAAACTAACCTGATCTAGATGTGGAAAACAGTACAGAGGATCCACCCCAACTTGCATGATCCTGACATGAATTTGTTTCACATGGAAAAAGAAACAAACAGTGCGTGAGAAGGTCGGGGATATCTATGGATAATACAACACTGTCAAACAGCACGTTAGAAAACAAACTAAATCCATATCCAATGGAAAGATGCAGTCGATTCAAGTGTAAACCTAGAAGAAAAATCCGGAACAAAAATATTATGAGAAAACCAACCTGATCTTTACATGAGGAAAACAACACATCGGATCCAAACCCCAACTTGCTCTATCCCGTCAGAGAGAGATATATGAATTTGTTTCAGATGCAAAAAAGAGAAAGTAGAGATCCTGTACGACAAGATTTGCTTCAGGATGTTTCTTTATGAGGGGAAGAAGAGCCGGCAGAGTAGCTAGATAGATTTAGATGGGAGGTAGAAACGTATCTCTATTGGTTTGGATGTTTTTTTAATGAGGAGAGGAAGAGCCGGTGGAGTAGGTAGATAGATTGAGATGGGGTTAGAAACGTATCTCTTTTGGTTTCCTTTTTTTCTTTTGGCTTCAATTTTCACAACCGTACGTGAATTGATTACATGCATCCTAGGCCAAAAAATATATTTCTTTTGTTCTGTTCTTTTAACTTCTATATCTACAACCGTATATGAAAGCTATATGGCCTTTCTAACCTAAGGAAAAAAATTATGAACGGAGATGGCTATATGGGTTAATCTACAACGTAATAATTTGGTCCCACCAGATGAACGACTCTAATTTAATAATTAGTAGATGAACGGCTCTAATTTACTAATTAACGTGGGAATTTCTAGGGAGTCTAGAATTAGTATAGGTATAGATTTGTCAACATATTATTCAATAAAATCTCAGCCTCATCCGGTGTTCTTTCCCTGAAACCAGAACCAGCACAACTATCCAGGTAATCTCTGGAAGCATCGGTTAGTCCATTATAAAAGATATCAAGTATTTCATTTTTCTTAAGAGGATGATCAGGCAAAGCATTAAGTAATTGGAGAAGCCTCCCCCAAGCTTGTGGGAGACTCTCTTCTTCAATTTGCATAAAATTATATATATCCCTTAAAGCAGCTTGTTTCTTATGAGCAGGGAAATATTTAGCAGAGAAGTAATAAATCATATCCTGGGGACTACGCACACAACCAGGATCAAGAGAATTAAACCATATCTTAGCATCACCCTTTAATGAGAACAGAAATATTTTAAGGATATAAAGGTAGCGAGTTCTCTCATCATTAGTGAACAGGGTGGCTATATCATCTAATTTAGTAAGATGTGCCACAATAGTTTCAGATTCATAGCCATAAAAAGGATCAGATTCAAACAAAGTAATTATATCAGGATCAACAGAGAATTCATAATACTTATCAGTAACACAGATAGGTGAAGTAGCAAAAGCAGGGTCAGGTTTCATTCTAGCATTAAGAGATCGCTGCTTCCATTTAGCTAATAATTTCTTAAGATCACTTCTATCATTGCAAGCAAGAATGGCTCTAGCAGATTCTTCATCCAAAACATAACCCTCAGGCACAACAGGTAATTCATATTTATTAGGAGGAGAGTCTTCATCATCACTATCTTCAATATTATCAGTTTCAATAACTTCATTCTCTCTAGCCCTAGCAAGTTGTTCATCAAGAAATTCACCAAGTGGCACAGTAGTATCAAGCATAGAAGTAGTTTCATCATAAGTATCATGCATAGCAGAAGTGGCATCATCAATAACATGCGACATATCAGAATTAATAGCAGAAGCAGGTTTAGGTGTCGCAAGCTTACTCAAAACAGAAGGTGAATCAAGTGCAGAGCTAGATGGCAGTTCCTTACCTCCCCTCATAGTTGAGGGATAAATTTTTGTCTTAGCGTCTTTCAAGTTCTTCATAGTGACCAGCAGATATAAATCCCAAGTGACTCAAAGAATAGAGCTATGCTCCCCGGCAACGGCGCCAGAAAATAGTCTCGATAACCCACAAGTATAGGGGATCGCAACAGTTTTCGAGGGTAGAGTATTCAACCCAAATTTATTGATTCGACACAAGGGGAACCAAAGAATATTCTCAAGTATTAGCAGTTGATTTGTAAATTCAACCACACCTGGATACTTAATATCTGCAGCAAAGTATTTAGTAGAAAAGTAGTATGGAAATAACGGTAGCGGTAGCAAAAGTAATATTTTTGGGTTTTGTAGTGATTGTAACAGTAGCAACGGAAAAGTAAATAAGAGGAGAACAATATGTGAAAAGCTCGTAGGCATTGGATCGGTGATGGAGAATTATGCCGGATGCGGTTCATCATGTAACAGTCATAACATAGGGTGACACGGAACTAGCTCCAATTCATCAATGTAATGTAGGCATGTATTCCGAATATAGTCATGTGACGCCCGGATAATTAGGCTACAGTAATCCCGCGTTAACGATGCCACGTCACCTCGGTTACTGTTGCTAACCTCGTGTTAGTTCGAAACCGATTCAAATTCAAATTCAAAATCAATCAAACAATAAAAGTTTTCAAATATTAAAACTAAAATGTTCGGAGTGATCCAACTAGTGCATAGGTAATTATGTTGGAAAAACCACACTTTTATAAAATGTCTAAATACTCTAAAGTAATTTAAACAGTAGCAAAAACCGCAATTTAAACGCATTTGGTATTTTATAAAATACTAAACTATTTTATATCGGGCCAAAACTTATTACAGTAGTGGATTGTTCTGAAACGTTATTTTAGGGGCTATAGTCATATTTTACTAAACTAAAATTAATGTGTAACTAAAATAAAACAAAATAAATAAATAAAGCAAAACAAAACGAAACAAAGGAAGCGCCCCCCCACCGGGCCTCGACCCACCGGCCAACTGGCCGGCCCAGTCGGGCAGCCCACCCACACGGCCCAGCCGACCCCCACTCCTCCCTTATCCTCTCACCCCCTCCCGAACCCTATCCACTCGCCCCCGCGCCCCCCCACGTCGTTCCCCCACTCCCCTCGCTACCTCCTCCTCTGCCCGATCTGGATCGGGGCAGACCCCCGATCCCATCGGCCCGCCGCCGCCGCCGATTCCCGTCGCCACCGCACCGCGCCCCTCGCGGACCGCTCATTGCCGCGCCCTCCTGCCGCCGACCGTCGCTCGCCTCCCCAACTTTCCCCGACCGGTCTCCAACCGCCTCGCCGCTCCACGGCGTCGGCGTCGCCGTCGCCGGAGGCCACCTCACCGTCCTCTTCCTCAACCCCCACTGCCTAGACCCTACGCGACCCTCCCCGTGAGCACCTCTCCTCCTCCTCCCCGGCGCGCGCCTAGCTCCGTCCCGACCCCGACCGCGACCACCCACGGCCGCCGCGTCCGCCACACTCATGGCCACTCGCCCGCCCCTCCGACCTTCCCTTGTCGCCCGGCGCCGCCTCTCTCGCCTTTGCCTTTCTTGGCCGCCCGCTTCTCCAGCGCCTGCCGGTGGCGGCCGCCGTGTGGGGCGCCCCCAGTAGCTCAACTGGCGTGCGCCCAAACGGCCCAGCGCCCGCATCGCTGCCCGTTTACCCGGGCCACTATGGCCTCTAAGCCAATGACGAAGGGGCCCCGCGCCCCAGAGAACGTTTCTGTTAAAGAAAAAGGAATTTAAATATATATATATATATATATTAATAAATAATAACAATAATTAATTAGTTAAATAATTAATTAACTTAATTAATTCTGATTAACTTAGCTAATTAAGATTAATTAATCTAATGACTAATTAACCTAATTAACTATTATTAATTAGCTAACAGAGTATGACAGTGGGGCCCACCCCCTATTAATACTAATTAGGTTAATTAAAATGTTTAATTAAAATTGTGTCACTAACCAGTGGGACCCACAGGACAGGTTGACCAGTCAACCCTGTTGACTGCTGACGTCAGCATGACCTCATGCTGATGTCATAAATCCATTTTCGAATTAAATAAAATAATTAATTAAATTCCAGAAATTAATAAAATCTTTAGAAAATCATATCTTTTAATCCGTAACTCGGATTAAATTATTTTCAACATGAAAGTTGCTCAGAACGATGAGACAAACCCGGATACACAACCCGTTCGTCCGCCACACCCCCCTAACCTATCGAACTCGCAACTTTCCCCCTCCGGCTCCTCTGCCCGAAAACGCGAAACACCAGGAATACTTTCCCGGATGCTTCCCCCTTCACCAGTATCACCTCATACCGCGTTAGGGCACCCCTAGCACCGTTACTTGTCTTGTCATGCACCATCATGCTTATGTTGGCATTATATTTATTGTTTCTTCCCCCTCTTCTCTCCGGTAGACTACGGGACCGACGCTGCTGCTGCCCAGTACGACTACGGTGTTGACGACCCATCTCTCTTGCGAGCAACCAGGCAAGCCCCCTTTGATCACGGATATCGCCTACTCTTCTCTATCTGGTTGCATTAGAGTAGTGTAGCATATTCTTGCTTTCGATTAATCCTATCTTTCTTGCATAGCTTTGTCCTTGCTACTCTTCATTGTTACCTTTACCGCTATCCTCTCGCTTAGTATAGAATGCTAGTGTTCCATCGGTGGCCCTACACTCTTGTCCGTCTGCCATGCTATACTCTTTGGGCTGTGATCACTTGGGAAGTGATCACGGGCATATACTATATACTTTACACTGTTACATTACCTGTGATACTGTTCGGAGATGGGGGCTGAAAGGACAGGTGGCTCCATCCCGGTAGAGGTGGGCCTGGGTTCCCGACGGCCCCCAACTGTTACTTTGTGGTGGAGCGAGAGGGCAGGTTGAGACCACCTAGGAGAGAGGTGGGCCTGGCCCTGTTCGGCGTTCGCGGATACTTAACACGCTTAACGAGGTCTTGGTATTTGATCTGAGTTGGCTACGAGCTTATACGCACTAACCATCTACGCGGGAGTAGTTGTGGGTATCCCGCGTCGTGGTATCAGCCGAAGCACTTGAGACGTCGGCGACGAGGCGCGCGGGATTGGACTGGAGCCACTAGGCTAGGTGCGCTTCGGCCGCCCACGCAACGTCTTGGTGTGCTCGAGGCGATGGGCCCGCACCCTGCGCGCTTAGGTTTAGACCGGCGTGTTGGCTTCTCTGTTGTGCCTAGGTGGGGCTGCGGCGTGTTGATCTTCAGCGGCGGGCATGACCCAGAAAGTGTGTCCGCCAAATGGGATCAAGCGTCTTTGGGTAAGATGGTGCACCCTGCAGGGAAGTTAATCTATTGAATAGCCGTGATCTTGATAACAGGGGCGACTTGGAGTTGTACCTTGAGCTTATGACAACTAGAACCGGATACTTGATAAAACACACCTTCCAAGTGCGGATACAACCGGTGGTCGCTCTCTCTCGGGGATATGAGGAGGGATCGCGGGTAGGATTATTGCTATGTGATGTTACTTGGAGGACTTGGATCGTCCTCTTCTACTGTTGCAAGACGGTGACGAAGCGTAGTCTTCGTTAAGACTAGCTATCCCCTCTTATTACGGCATTCTGCAGTTCAGTCCATGATATGGCCCTTTACACATATATCCATGCATATGTAGTGTAGCTCCTTGCTTGCAGTACTTTGGATGAGTACTCACGGTTGCCTTGTTCCCCTTTTCCCCTACCTCTACTCGATTGCTGCAACAGCACGATGGAGCCCAGAGCGAGACGCCACTGTCGATGGCGACTACTACTCTGGAGGTGCCTACTACTACGTGCAGCCCAGCGACGACGACCAGGAGTAGTTAGGAGGATCCTGGCGGAGGCCTGCTCCTCTTCGATCTGTATCCCGTTTGTGCTAGCCATCTTATGGCACCTTGTTTAACTTATGTCGTACTCAGATATTGTTGCTTCCGCTGACTTCGTCTATGATCGAGCATTTGTATTCGAGCCCTCGAGGCCCTGGCTTGTATTATGATGCTTGTATGACTTATTTTATTTGTAGAGTTGTGTTGTGATATCTTCCGTGAGTCCACGATCTTGATCGTACACATTTGCGTGCATGATTAGTGTACGATTAAATCGAAGGGCGTCCTGAAGTTGGTATCGAGCCGATTGCTGTAGGAACCCCCTTCCACACTCCTTGGCGAAGTCGAGTCTAGGCGTTGCAAAAACTTTTACTAACATGGCTGTGTGTCTTACGGGCTGCGTCGCCATTGGGTGGTACTAGGATCTTTTACTCCTCGACCTTTACTCTGGGACTCTGAGCTCTCTTCTATTCGGGTTAAATGATTTTGCTAAAAACAAAACTAACTTTAGGTTCTCGCAAGTACTTTCTCCCGGAGAGCCACTTGTTACCGATGACCGCCTGCTGCACCAGAAGATTCCGGAGATACTCTACGATGTGCTCTCGAGACTATCTGCCATCGCTTTTGCAATTCACTTCCATCGATAAATCCCTCTGGATAACTACTTACACCTATCGTTCATATTGTCATCCCCAGTTGCTCTTGTTATTACAAGATGTCCTGAAATACTCTTCGATATTCCGAGAATTCTTTACGCTTACTGCCCTGCAGTTCCTTGCTACATGAATACCCCTACGGATAATTACTCGCGCTTGCCGAGTATCCGCTCATCCCCAGTTGTTCATGTGTTTCACAAAAGTTTTCAAAATAATATTCGATCTTCCGAAAATCCTCTGGAGCCTTTGGCTCTTGAAATTCTTGCTTGCTTGCATTATGGTTAATCCCATAAGTCTTGTAGTCTTAATGACATTCCTTGTCATTATCATTTTGAGTCTGTTGACTCAATATGTTTGCGAATACACGCAATCATCATTGATCCTTATAAATTACTTTTCCGGCTAAGCTGCCATTCTTTTAACTGGAATTGGTTCTCGACCAATCCAATTGTCATTGATTGTACCCTAAGGCTATTCAACTTATCCATCCCTAATCAGAGCATTGCTTCTGATCCCTTGATTTGGAAATCATAATTCCTTTGCACTTGACAATTGAGTTAGTCAGTTGTTTCTATAATCTGATCTCCTTGCATTCTTCTTCCTCTAGTTGAGTACCGATGCTCACGTCGGATCCCTGTGGACCACCGGATCCTTTGTTGGATTTTATCGACAACGCCTTCATATTCAATAACCTTGTGAGCCTTTCCTCGATACATAATGCCTTTGGTAAATTGTATCCTCTGCTTTCTTAACCATGCTCTGCCTTGAGCTTGAGTTAATTACTTCTAAAGATTCGGTATATGATTCTAAGATGCCCGATGGGTTGAACCTATGCCTTCCTTAATAGGTGTGAACTCGAAAGTTTTCACGAGTCGTACTCTTCTGGTATTTTGCCAGATAAAATTTCAAAACTACAACTTCATTGAGCGCGAGAAGTGAATGAAAGGTTGTGCATTGGAGAAGTGGGAGTCGACCTTGAACTTTGTGTTCATGCCCATGGACACGATGTACATCTTCTCATCGAAGCTTCTTTTGAAATTAATTATTTCCTTGATATAAGTTCATCTTATATCTGGGGTCTGGCCTTATACAATTGTGGTTCCGACCATGTTCTCCTTTAAATACCATTTTCGATGCAAGTGTAAGCACTTGTCTTCTGTGGATCAATATCCCGGTACAACCTCTACTTGATCTGTCGTCGAGTAATACCCCCTGGTTCTCGAGATTATCATGGAACTGCATAAATTTTTATGAGTTCATCAAGTACTACCTTCCCACCGATTCCAATTTTTCACGGGCTCTGAGTTACTAAACACTCAAAGACACCGATAACTGAACCGAGTCCGCTCTACGGTTCAACAACTCTTCAGTAAGCTTCTATAAGTACGAGTTTGTACCCGATCACGCCATTCCTAGCCTGTTTGGCTATATCATTGTCGTGATGATTTTAACTGTGCTACCCGGCCCTTATTCTCGGAGCACCAAATTGCGACGATAGCTAAGCTTACGTCGATTTTCCTCGTCATACCCTTTCACCTTAAACAACAAGCTTGAGTTCGAGTTTGTGTCGTAACTGTGGTTCCGATAAGCTCTTGCTTCATCATTCCTTTGACTTGATGTCGTCGCTGATTGATTACATCTGCATGAAAACTCTCGACAATTGTGTCGTGATCATCATCAACCTTATGAGCTCTTCCAGGAATTCAATTGAATTCATGATGGGTAATACCATCCTTGCCCCTCGATGATTCCTGTTCTCATCGACCACTTTATTGCCTTCCGTTCAACACAACTTGTTCGTGTTTTGAGTAAACCTTGAGAGCCCTGCTACCCAGCAGTTGATCTTCCTTACCTCGGAAGTATTATCATCTCTTTTTGTCAAGAATGTGGTGAGAATTTCACCACCTCTTAAGAATTCTTGATATCATAATACTTCTTGCCATCTTCGTTCATTCCTTGGTCCCCGTATTGTTTTCAACCGGAATACCGACAATTGAGCTATGACGTGTGAATTCAAAACTTCTAGCAACCCTATTGCTTGAAGTGAATGGGCGATAGTTCATTCTAAGTCTTTCGATAATTGAATCACCATTCTAACATTGGCCGTGCAACCCAACCCATATTTCGGGTGCACCATTCAACCAATGTTTAATTAGGTATGTTTTCCTCGAGCATATCCCATTATATCATTTGATCTAACAAATGTCATCTTCTTGTTCACATTATCGTGGAAATCCATCCGTTTGGAATTCTCGATGAATTGTCGCTGAGCCCATCAGCCACCTTCTCATCCCCTCCTTGGTTTAATGATGAACTATTGCTTCAGAAAACCCGCTCCCATAGTTCATTTCTCGAGAATCTTGCAATGCCATTTCGTCGATTTGTGTTGCACCTTTTCCTCTCGGACCCCCTGAGTCTGAGGTATCATGACACCAATTGGATATGGATCTCGGTCATATATGATGGTTGGGACAACTTTCCAAGAGTTATGATGTTGATCCTTTGATGACCCGGTAACAAGATGTCATGCCTAGCACCCCCCCCCCCCCGGCTGGAGGACCGATCATTATAAATTCTTTTGCAAGGATAACCATTCTTCCTGGAGGAAATTGTAAGACCTATTTTATAAGCTGTTCCTGATGGATCCATTGAGTATATAAAGTCCGACCTTTGTTTGGAGACCATGTCAATGCTATCTCAAAAGCTTGTCTGTGATACTCTGATTTTCAACAAGAACATTTGAAGCCCAATGCTAGATGTTTCTTGCTCAATTATCCAAACACCGATGTGTGGGTAATGTCATGAAAATTCTCTCCCCTACCTAAAGAGAGTTTTCTACATTATATCCTGTCATGGATATCATGCTCTGCTTATCCTTGGGAAGGATATACCCCTGAAATATGAGTTTAAACACATTTTCCTTTCCATTGTTCTATTTAATCCGAGAATATCATTTTCCTTTCCATTGGGTTGCTTAACCCTTCTTGTGATCTATATGTAAAACACCTTGGTGTACAAACCGTGTCAGTAAGACCCTGTTTCTATTGTTGATGACATTCTGGTAACCACCGATGGACGAGAACTTCCTATTGGTCCGCCTCGTTCAACGAGCAGGAAGATGGTTCTCTTCGTCCCTCGCCCTTGGTACCGACATTGTTACCGACATAACTGACAGGTTATTCTCTGGCATGCCTTGCTATCATAGCCGTGCAAGATGTCACCGCTCTTTCAACGTTTAACCCACATGGTGGGCCCATAACCCACAGTTTCACAGGATCGAAACCTAACTCTCCTGTACACCCTAGTGTCAAAGTAATTCCTCACACTTGGCTTCGTATGTAATTCACGGGTCACCTTCCTAATGCTCTATTCTGGCATCAGACACAATACTTATTCCCGATTGCTTTGAGCCCCGTTCACGCCCTGTTTCAGGCATCGAACGGTTGCCTGCTCGCTCGAAACTTCCCATGAAACCTCATTACTTTGCTCTCGATATTTCCTTAAGTTTCAATTCGAGAGTTACTTTTTGCCACCTTCCTCGATGATATCGACCAGATAGTCAACCTGGTAGAGGTTCGTTCTCCCGGAATACCCCCGTATTTATACGTAAGTACGATGGAGTTCTCGAAGGAAGGACAACAACTTCATCTCGATGACCTGAAGCAGAGAAATAAAGACGTCAATGTAACGGATCGACCTCTTCGAGAAGAGCAACCAAAGACGGGAAGAACCGTTATAATTTCGTAACCAAAACTTTCCCATTACACCCCTCTTAAATCTCGGGACGAGATTTCTTGTAGTGGAGGAGAATTGTGACACCCGGATAATTAGGCTACAGTAATCCCGCGTTAACGATGCCACGTCACCTCGGTTACTGTTGCTAACCTCGTGTTAGTTCGAAACCGATTCAAATTCAAATTCAAAATCAATCAAACAATAAAAGTTTTCAAATATTAAAACTAAAATGTTCGGAGTGATCCAACTAGTGCATAGGTAATTATGTTGGAAAAACCACACTTTTATAAAATGTCTAAATACTCTAAAATAATTTAAACAGTAGCAAAAACCGCAATTTAAACGCCTTTGGTATTTTATAAAATACTAAACTATTTTATATCGGGCCAAAACTTATTACAGTAGTGGATTGTTCTGAAATGTTATTTTAGGGGCTATAGTCATATTTTACTAAACTAAAATTAATGTGTAACTAAAATAAAATAAAATAAATAAATAAAGCAAAACAAAACGCAAACAAAGGAAGCGCCCCACGGGCCTCGACCCACCGCCAAGCTGGCGGCCGCCCAGTCAGGCAGCCCACCCACACGCCCAGCCGACCCCACTCCTCCCTTATCCTCTCACCCCTCCCGAACCCTATCCACTCGCCCCACACCCCCACTCCCTCGCTACCTCCTCCTCTCGCCCGATCTGGATCGGGCAGACCCGATCCCATCGGCCCGACCTTGCCGCCGATTCCCGTCGCCACCGCACCGGCGCCCCTCGCCGGACCGCTTCGCCGTCGCCCCTCCTGCCGCCGACCGTCGCTCGCCTCCCCAACTTTCCCCCCCGACCGGTCTCCAACACGCCTCGCCGCTCCCTGGACGTCGACGTCGCCGTCGCCGGAGGCCACCTCACCGTCCTCTTCCTCAACCCCCACTGCCTAGACCCTACGCGACCCTCCCCGTGAGCACCTCTCCTCCTCCTCCCCGGCGCGCGCCTAGCTCCGTCCCGACCCCGACCGCGACCACCCACGGCCGCCGCGTCCGCCACACTCATGGCCACTCGCCCGCCCCACTCCGACCTTCCCTTGTCGCCTGAACCGCCCCCCCTCTCGCTTTGCCTTTCTTTGGCTCCGCCCGCTTCTCGGCGCCTGTAGTGGCGGCAGCGCCCACCAGTGGCCGGCGCCCGTGGTAGCTGGGCGTCTTAAACGCCCAATGACCCTTGCATCGCTGCCCGTTACTTACTCGGCCACTATGGCCTCTAAGCCAATGACGAAGGGCCCCGCTACCTGAGAACGTTTACATTAAAGAAAAAGGAATTTAAATATATATATATATATAAATTAATAAATAAAAACAATAATTAATTAATTAACTAATTAATTAACTTAATTAATTCTGATTAACTTAGCTAATTAAGATTAATTAATCTAATGACTAATTAACCTAATTAACTACTATTAATTAGCTAACAGAGTATGACAGTGGGGCCCACCCCTATTAATACTAATTAGGTTAATTAAAATGTTTAATTAAAATTGTGTCACTGACCAGTGGGACCCACTGGACAGGTTGACCAGTCAACCCTGTTGACTGCTGACGTCAGCATGACCTCATGCTGATGTCATAAATCCATTTTCGAATTAAATAAAATAATTAATTAAATTCCAGAAATTAATAAAATCTTTAGAAAATCATATCTTTTAATCCGTAACTCGGATTAAATTATTTTCAACATGAAAGTTGCTCAGAACGACGAGACGATTCCGGATACACAACCCGTTCGTCCGCCACACCCCCCTAACCTATCGAACTCGCAACTTTCCCCTCCGGCCTCTCCGCTCAAAACGCTAAACACGGGAATACTTTCCGGATGCTTCCCCTTCACCAAGATCACCTCATACGCGTTAGGGCACCCCTAGCACCGTTACTTGTCTTGTCATGCACCATCATGCTTATGTTGGCATTATATTTATTGTTTCTTCCCCTCTTCTCTCCGGTAGACTACGGACCGACAGCTGCTGCTGCCCAAGACGACTACGGTGTTGGCGACCCTCTCTCTTGCGAGCAACCAGGCAAGCCCCCTTTGATCACGGATATCGCCTACTCTTCTCTATCTGCTTGCATTAGAGTAGTGTAGCATATTATTGCTTTCGCTTAATCCTATCTTCTTTGCATAGCTTTGTCCTTGCTACTCTCGTTGTTACCTTTACCTGCTATCCTCTTGCTTAGTATAGAATGCTAGTGTTCCATCGGTGGCCCTACACTCTTGTCCGTCGCCATGCTATACTCTTCGGGCTGTGATCACTTGGGAGGTGATCACGGGCATATACTATATACTTTACATCGTTACATTACCTGTGATCTTGTTCGGAGATGGGGCTGAAAGGACGGTGGCTCCATCCCGGTAGAGGTGGGCCTGGTTCCCGACAGCCCCAAGCTGTTACTTTGTGGCGGAGCGGAGGGCAGGTTGAGACCACCTAGGAGAGAGGTGGGCCTGGCCTGTTCGGCGTTCGCGGATACTTAACACGCTTAACGAGGTCTTGGTATTTGATCTGAGTTGGCTCGAGCTTATACGCACTAACCATCTACGCGGGAGTAGTTGTGGGTATCCCGGCGTCGTGGTATCAGCCGAAGCACTTCAGACGTCGTGACGGAGCGACGCGCGGATTGGACCGAACGCCACTAGGCTAGGTCTGCTTCCGGCCGCCCACGCAGCGTCTTGGTGTGCTCGAGGCGATGGGCCCCTGACCCTGGCGCTTAGGTTTAGACCGGCGTGTTGGCCTCTCTCACAGCCTAGGTGGGGCTGCGGCGTGTTGATCTTCAGCGGCGGGCATGACCCAGAAAGTGTGTCCGGCCAAATGGGATCAAGCGTCTTTGGGTAAGATGGTGCACCCTGCAGGAAGTTAATCTATTGAATAGCCGTGATCTTGATAACAGGACGACTTGGAGTTGTACCTTGAGCTTATGACAACTAGAACCGGATACTTGATAAAACACACCCTTCCAAGTGCGGATACAACGGTGGTCGCTCTCTCGGGGATATGAGGAGGGATCGCGGGTAGGATTATTGCTATGTGATGTTACTTGGAGGACTTGGATCGTCCTCTTCTACTACCTGCTGCAAGACAGTGACCGAAGCGTAGTCTTCGTTAAGACTAGCTATCCCCTCTTATTCGGCATTCTGCAGTTCAGTCCACGATATGGCCCTTTACACATATATCCATGCATATGTAGTGTAGCTCCTTGCTTGCAGTACTTTGGATGAGTACTCACGGTTGCCTTGTTCCCCTTTTCCCCTACCTCTACTCGATTGCTGCAACAGACGATGGAGCCGGGAGCGACGCCACCGTCGATGGCGACTACTACTGGAGGTGCCTACTACTACGTGCAGCCCGCGGCGACGACCAGAGTAGTTAGGAGGATCCCGGCGGGAGGCCTGCTCCTCTTCGATCTGTATCCCAGTTTGTGCTAGCCATCTTATGGCACCTTGTTTAACTTATGTCGTACTCAGATATTGTTGCTTCCGCTGACTTCGTCTATGATCGAGCATTTGTATTCGAGCCCTCGAGGCCCCTGGCTTGTATTATGATGCTTGTATGACTTATTTTATTTGTAGAGTTGTGTTGTGATATCTTCCGTGAGTCCTCGATCTTGATCGTACACATTTGCGTGCATGATTAGTGTACGATTAAATCGAAGCGTCTGAAGTTGGTATCGAGCCGATTGCTGTAGAGAACCCCCTTCCACACTCCTTGGCGAAGTCGAGTCTAGACGTTGCAAAACTTTTACTAACATGGCTGTGTGTCTTACGGGCTGCGTCGCCATTGGGTGGTACTAGGATCTTTTACTCCTCGACCTTTACTCGGGACTCGAGCTCTCTTCTATTCGGGTTAAATGATTTTGCTAAAACAAAACTAACTTTAGGTTCTCGCAAGTACTTTCTCCCGGAGAGCCACTTGTTACCGATATTTTCTTTGCACGGAAGATTTCGGAGATACTCTACGATGTGCTCTCGAGACTATCTGCCATCGCTTTTGCAATTCACTTCCATCGATAAATCCCTCTGGATAACTACTTACACCTATCGTTCATATTGTCATCCCCAGTTGCTCTTGTTATTGAAGGAAATATGCCCTAGAGGCAATAATAAAGTTATTATTTATTTCCTTATATCATGATAAATGTATATTATTCATGCTAGAATTGTATTAACCGGAAACATAATACATGTGTGAATACATAGACAAACAAATAGTCACTAGTATGCCTCTACAAGACTAGCTCATTAATCGAAGATGGTTATGTTTCCTAACCATAGACATGTGTTGTCATTTGATTAATGGGATCACATCATTAGGAGAATGATGTGATTGACATGACCCATTTCGTTAGCTTAGCACTTGATCGTTTAGTATGTTGCTTATGCTTTCTTCATGACTTATACAAAGTTCCTGCAACTATGAGATTATGCAACTCCCGTTTACCGGAGGAACACTTTGTGTGCTACCAAACGTCACAACGTAATGGGTGATTATAAAGGTACTCTCAGGTGTCTCCAAAAGTATATGTTGAGTTGGCATGAATCGAGATTAGGTTTTGTCACTCCGATTGTCGGAGAGGTATCTCTAGGCCTTCCCGGTAATACACATCACATAAGCCTTGCAAGCATTGCAACTAATGAGTTAGTTGTGAGATGATGTATTACGGAACGAGTAAAGAGACTTACCGGTAACGAGATTGAACTAGGTATTGGATACCGACGATCGAATCTCGGGTAAGTAAACATATCGATGACAAAGGGAACAACGTATATCGTTATGCGGTTTGACCGATAAAGATCTTCGTAGAATATGTAGGAACCAATATGGGCATCCAGGTTCCGCTATTGGTTATTGACCGAGAATGGTTCTAGGTCATGTCTACATAGTTCTCGAACCCGTAGGGTCCGCACGCTTAACATTTCGATGACAGTTCATTATGAGTTTATAAGTATTGATGCACCGAA
This sequence comes from Aegilops longissima, assembly GCA_021605205.1. Taxonomy (NCBI): domain Eukaryota; kingdom Viridiplantae; phylum Streptophyta; class Magnoliopsida; order Poales; family Poaceae; genus Aegilops; species Aegilops longissima. The sequence continues at coordinate 36,895,431 of CM038682.1, read as the reverse complement.
GGTTGTTCGAGTCCGGATGTGATCACGGACATGACGAGGAGTCTCGAAATGGTCGAGACATAAAGATTGATATATTGGAAGCCTATGTTTGGACTTGGAAGGTTCGGATGAAAACAGAAGTTACTGGAACACCGGGGTTACGGAACCCCGGGAGGTCTATGGGCCTTGATGGGCCATAAGAGAGAAGAGGAAGGGCCGGCCAGGTAGGCCGCGCGCCCCCTTCCCCCCTCTAGTCCGAATAGGACAAGGAGAGGGGGGGCGGCGCCCCCTTCCATCTTCCCCTCCTCCAATCCTAATCCAACTAGGAGAGGGGGGGGGGGAGTCCTACTCCCGGTGGGAGTAGGACTCCTCCAGCCGCGCCTCCCTAGGGCTGGCCGCACCCCCCCTTGGCTCCTTTATATACGGGGGCAGGGGGCACCCCAAGACACACAAGTTGAAGCCCTGCGCCGGAGAAGTCATATCGTCGCGGAGCTTAGGCGAAGCCCTGCGCCGGTGGAGCATCATCATCGTCATCACGCCGTCGTCTTGTGGAACTCATCCGACACTTTGCTGGATCGAAGTCCGGGATCGTCATCGAGCTGAGCGTGTGCTGAACACGGAGGTGCCGTGACGTTCGGTGCTTGGATCGGTCGGATCGTGAAGGCGTCGACTACATCAACAGCGTTGTTATAACGCTTCGCTTTCGGTCTCACAGTGCGTGGACGACACTCTCTCCTCTCGTTGCTATGCCATCACCATGGTCCTGTGTGTGTGCGTAGGATTTTTTTTTTGAAATTACTACGTTCCCCAACAGTGGCATCAGAGCCTGGTTTTATGCGTTGATGTCATATGCACGAGTAGAACACAAGTGAGTTGTGGGCGATATAAGTCATCTTGCTTACCAGCATGTCATACTTTGGTTCAGCGGTATTGTGAGATGAAGCGGCCCGGACCGACATTACGCGTGACGCTTCGCGAGACTGGTTTCACCGCTCCGAGCACTCGTTGCTTAAAGGTGACCGGCGGGTGTCTGTCTCTCTCACTTTTGTTGAACCGAAAAGGCTACGCCCGGTCCTTGCGAAGGTTAAAACAGCACCAACTTGACAAACTATCGTTGTGGTTTTGATGCGTGGTAAGAACGGTTCTTGCTCAGCCCGTAGCAGCCACGTGAAACTTGCAACAACAAAGTAGAGGGCGTCTAACTTGTTTTTGCAGGGCATGTTGTGATGTGATGTGGTCAAGGCGTGATGCTATATTTTATTGTATGAGATGATCATGTTTTGTAACGAGTTATCGGCAATGGCGAGGAGCCATATGGTTGTCGCTTTATTGTATGAAATGCAAGCGCCATGTAATTGCTTTACTTTATCACTAAGTAGTAGCGATAGTCGTAGAAGCAATAGTTGGCGAGGCGACAACGATGCTACGATGGAGATCAAGGTGTCGCGCGCGGTGGCGATGGTGATCATGGCGGTGCTTGGCGATGGAGATCACAAGCACAAGATGATGATGACCATATCATATCACTTATATTGATTGCATGTGATGTTTATCCTTTATGCATCTTATCTTGCTTTGAATGACGGTAGCATTATAAGATGATCTCTCACTAAAATTATCAAGAAGTGTTCTCCTGAGTATGCACCGTTGCTAAAAGTTCAGTAGTACCCGGACACCACGTGATGATCGGGTGTGATAAGTTCTCGTCCATCTACAACGGGTGCAAGCCAGTTTTGCACACGCAGAATACTCGGGTTAAACTTGACGAGCCTAGCATATGCAGATATGGCCTCGGAACACGGAGACCGAAAGGTCGAGCGTGAACCATATAGTAGATATGATCAACATAGTGATGTTCACCATTGAAACTACTCCATCTCACGTGATGATCGGACATGGTTTAGTTGATTTGGATCACGTAATCACTTAGATGACTAGAGATGTCTGTCTAAGTGGGAGTTTTTAATATGATTAATTGAACTTAAATTTATCATGAACTTAGTACCTGATAGTATTTTGCTTGTCTATGTTTACTGTAGATAGATGGCTCGTGCTGTTGTTCCATTGAATTTTAATCGTTCCTTGAGAAAGCAAAGTTGAAAGATGATGGTAGCAATTACGGACTGGGTCCGTAACGAGGATTATCCTCATTGCTGCACGTAAGAATTACGTCCCGGAAGCACCGCTGGGTGCCAGAACCTGCTGCAGGAGCTGCACGAAGTTGTGAGCGTCTGCAAAGCAAAGCTGATGACTACTCTATAGTTCGAGTGTGCCATGCTTTACGGCTTAGAACCGGGTCTTCAACGACGTTTTGAGCGTCATGGAGCATATGAGATGTTCCAGGAGTTGAAGTTAATATTTCAAGCAAATGCCGGATTGAGAGATATGAAGTCTCCAATAAGTTCTATAGCTGCAAGATGGAGGAGAATAGTTACATCGGGAGCACATACTCAAAATGTCCGGGTATAATAATCACTTAATTCAGCTGGGAGTTAATCTTCCGGATGATAGTGTCATTGACAGAATTCTCCAATCACGCCACCAAGCTACAAGAGCTTCGTGATGAACTATAATATGCAAGGGATGACTAAGACAATTCCCGAGCTCTTCGCAATGCTAAAAGCATGGAGGTAGAAATCAAGAAAGAGCATCAAGTGTTGATGGTCAACAAGACCACTAGTTTCAAGAAAAGGGCAAAGGGAAGAAGAAGGAAACTTCAAAAGAACATCAAGAAAGTTGCTGATCAAGAGAAGAAACCCAAGTCTGGACCTAAGCCTGAAACCGAGTGTTTTACCGCAAGCAGATGGACACCGGAAGCGGAACTGCCCCAAGTATTTGGCGGATAAGAAGGATGGCAAGGTGAACAAAGGTATATGTGATATACATGTTATTGATGTGTACCTTACTAGAGCTCGTAGTAGCACTGGTATTTGATACTGGTTCTTGCTAATATTTGCAACTCAAACAGGGACTACGGAATAAATGGCGATGGCAAAGGGCGAGGTGACGATGCGGCGTGGGAAGCGGTTCCAAAGTCAATGTGATCGCGGTCGGCACGCTACCTCTACATCTACCTTCGGGATTAGTTTTAGACCTAAATAATTGTTATTTGGTGCCAGCGTTGAGCATGAACATTATATCTGGATCTTGTTTGATGCGAGACGGTTATTCATTTAAATCAGAGAATAATGGTTGTTCTATTTATATGAGTAATATCTTTTATGGTCATGCACCCTTGAAGAATGGTCTATTCTTGTTGAATCTCGACAGTAGTGATACACATATTCATAATGTCGAAGCCAAAAGATGCAGAGTTGATAATGATAGTGCAACTTATTTGTGTGACTGCCGTTTAGGTCATATCGGTGAAAAACGCATGAAGAAACTCCATACAGATGGACTTTTGGAATCACTTGATTATGAATCACTTGGTACTTGCGAACCGTGCCTCATGGGCAAGATGACTAAAACACCGTTCTCCGGTTGTATGGAGAGAGCAACAGACTTGTTGGAAATCATACATACAGATGTATGTGGTCCGATGAATGTTGAAGCTCGTGGCGGATATCGTTATTTTCTCACCTTCACAGATGATTTAAGCAGATACGGGTATATCTACTTGATGAAACATAAATCTGAAACATTTGAAAAGTTCAAAGAATTTCAGAGTGAAGTTGAAAATCATCGTAACAAGAAAATAAAGTTTCTACGATCTGATCGTGGAGGAGAATATTTGAGTTACGAGTTTGGTCTACATTTGAAGCAATGCGGAATAGTTTCGCAACTCACGCCACCGGGAACACCACAGCGTAATGGTGTGTCGAGCGTCGTGTCGTACTTTACTAGATATGGTGCGATCTATGATGTCTATTTCCGATTTACCGCTATCGTTTTGGGGTTATGCTTTAGAGACGGCCGCATTCACGTTAAATAGGACACCGTCAAAATCCGTTGAGACGGCGCCTTATGAACTATGGTTTAACAAGAAACCAAAGTTGTCATTTCTGAAAGTTTGGGGTTGCGATGCTTATGTGAAAAAACTTCAACCTGATAAGCTTGAACCCAAATCGGAAAAATGTGTCTTCATAGGATACCCAAAGGAGACAATTGGGTATACCTTCTATCACAGATCCGAAGGCAAGACATTCGTTGCTAAGAATGGATCCTTTCTAGAGAAGGAGTTTCTCTCGAAAGAAGTGAGTGGGAGGAAAGTGGAACTTGATGAGGTAAAGGTACCAGCTCCCTTATTGGAAAGTAGTTCATCACAGAAATCAGTTTCTGTAACAACTACACCAGTTAGCGAGGAAGATAATGATAATGATCATGAAACTTCAGATCAAGTTGTCACTGAACTTCGTAGATCAACCAGAATAAAATCCGCACCAGAGTGGTACGGTAATCCTATTCTGGAAGTCATGCTACTAGATCATGGTGAACCTACGAACTATGAAGAAGCGATGGTGAGCCCAGATTCCGCAAAATGGCTTGAAGCCATGAAATCTGAGATGGGATCCATGTATGAGAACAAAGTATGGACTTTGGTAGACTTGCCCGATGATCGGCAAGCTATTGAGAATAAATGGATCTTTAAGAAGAAGACTGACGCTGATGGTAATGTAACTGTCTACAAAGCTCGACTTGTTGCAAAAGGTTTTCGACAAGTTCAAGGGGTTGACTACGATGAGACTTTCTCTCCCGTGGCGATGCTTAAGTCTGTCCGAATCATGTTAGCAATTGCCGCATTTTATGATTATGAAATTTGGCAAATGGATGTAAAAACTGCATTCTTGAATGGATTTCTAGAAGAAGAGTTGTATATGATGCAACCAGAAGGTTTTGTTGATCCAAAGGGTACTAACAAAGTGTGCAAGCTCCAACGATCAATTTATGGTGCGGTGCAAGCCTCTCGGAGTTGGAATAAACGTTTTGATAGTGTGATCAAAGCATATGGTTTTATACAGACTTTTGGAGAAGCCTGTATTTACAAGAAAGTGAGTGGGAGCTCTGTAGCATTTCTGATATTATATGTGGACGACATATTATTGATTGGAAATGATATAGAATTTCTGGATAGCATAAAAGGATACTTGAATAAAAGTTTTTCAATGAAAGACCTCGGTGAAGCTGCTTACATATTGGGCATCAAGATCTATAGAGATAGATCAAGACGTTTAATTGGACTTTCACAAAGCACATACCTTGATAAAGTTTTGAAGAAGTTCAAAATGGATCAGGCAAAGAAAGGTTTTTTACCTGTATTACAAGGTGTGAGATTGAGTCAGACTCAATGCCCGACCACAGCAGAAGATAGAGAGAAAATGAAGAATGTTCCCTATGCTTCAGCCATAGGCTCTATCATGTATGCAATGCTGTGTACCAGACCTGACGTATGCTTAGCTGTAAGCTTGGCAGGTAGGTACCAAAGTAATCCAGGAGTGGATCACTGGACAGCGGTCAAGAACATCTGAAATACCGAAAAGGACTAAGGATATGTTTCTCGTATATGGAGGTGACAAAGAGCTAGTCGTAAATGGTTACGTCGATGCAAGCTTTGACACTGATCCGGACGATTCTAAATCGCAAACCGGATCGTATTTTTATTAAGCGGTGGAGCTGTCGGTTGGTGCAGTTCTAAACAAAGCGTCGTGGCGGGATCTACATGTGAAGCGGAGTACATAGCTGCTTGGAAGCAGCAAATGAAGGAGTCTGGATGAAAGAGTTCATTTCCGATCTAGGTGTTATACCTAGTGCATCGGGACCAATGAAGATCTTCTGTGACAATATGGTGCAATTGCCTTGGCAAAGGAATCCAGATTTCACAAGAGGACCAAGCATATCAAGAGACGCTTCAATTCCATTCGGGACCAAGTCCAAGTGGGAGACATAGAGATTTGCAAAATACATACGGATCTGAATGTTGCAGACCGTTGACTAAGCCTCTTCCACGAGCAAAACATGATCAGCACCAAGACTCCATGGGTGTTAGAATCATTCTTGTGTAATCTAGATTATTGACTCTAGTGCAAGTGGGAGATGAAGGAAATATGCCCTAGAGGCAATAATAAAGTTATTATTTATTTCCTTATATCATGATAAATGTTTATTATTCATGCTAGAATTGTATTAACGGAAACATAATACATGTGTGAATACATAGACAAACAAATAGTCACTAGTATGCCTCTACAAGACTAGCTCATTAATCGAAGATGGTTATGTTTCCTAACCATAGACATGTGTTGTCATTTGATTAATGGGATCACATCATTAGGAGAATGATGTGATTGACATGACCCATTTCGTTAGCTTAGCACTTGATCGTTTAGTATGTTGCTTATGCTTTCTTCATGACTTATACAAAGTTCCTGCAACTATGAGATTATGCAACTCCGTTTACGGAGGAACACTTTGTGTGCTACCAAACGTCCAACGTAATCGGGTGATTATAAAGGTACTCTCAGGTGTCTCCAAAAGTATATGTTGAGTTGGCATGAATCGAGATTAGGTTTTGTCACTCCGATTGTCGGAGAGGTATCTCTAGGCCTTCTCGGTAATACACATCACATAAGCCTTGCAAGCATTGCAACTAATGAGTTAGTTGTGAGATGATGTATTACGGAACGAGTAAAGAGACTTACGATAACGAGATTGAACTAGGTATTGGATACCGACGATCGAATCTCGGGTAAGTAAACATACCGATGACAAAGGGAACAACGTATATCGTTATGCGGTTTGACCGATAAAGATCTTCGTAGAATATGTAGGAACCAATATGGGCATCCAGGTTCCGCTATTGGTTATTGACCGAGAATGGTTCTAGGTCATGTCTACATAGTTCTCGAACCCGTAGGGTCCGCACGCTTAACGTTTCGATGACAGTTCATTATGAGTTTATAAGTATTGATGCACCGAAGGTTGTTCGGAGTCCCGGATGTGATCACGGACATGACAAGGAGTCTCGAAATGGTCGAGACATAAAGATTGATATATTGGAAGCCTATGTTTGGACTTGGAAGGTTCGGATGAAAACAGGAAGTTATCGGAACACCGGGGTTACGGAACCCCCGGAGGTCTATGGGCCTTGATGGGCCATAAGAGAGAAGAGGAAGGGCCGGCCAGGCAGGCGCGCCCCCTCCCCTCTAGTCCGAATAGGACAGGAGAGGGGCGCGCCTTCCTCTTCCCTCCTCCAATCCTAATCCAACTAGGAGAGGGGGGAGTCCTACTCGGTGGGAGTAGGACTCCTCGGCGCGCCTCCCTAGGGCTGGCCGCACCCCTTGGCTCCTTTATATCACGGGGCAGGGGCACCCCAAGACACACAAGTTGATCTACGGATCTTTCCTTAGCCGTGTGCGGTGCCCCTTCCACCATATTCCACTTCGGTCATATCGTCATGAGCTTAGGCGAAGCCCTGCGCCGGAGAAGTCATATCGTCGCGGAGCTTAGGCGAAGCCCTGCGCCGGTGGAGCATCATCATCGTCATCACGCCATCGTGCTGACGGAACTCATCCCCGACACTTTGCTGGATCGAAGTCCAGGGATCGTCATCGAGCTGAACGTGTGCTGAACACGGAGGTGCCGTACGTTCGGTGCTTGGATCGGTCGGATCATGAAGACGTACGACTACATCAACCGCGTTGTTATAACGCTTCCTCTTTCGGTCTACGAGGGTACGTGGACAGACACTCTCTCCTCTCGTTGCTATGCCATCACCATGGTCCTGTGTGTGTGCGTAGGAATTTTTTTTGAAATTACTACGTTCCCCAACAGTTATTACAAGATGTCCTGAAATACTCTTCGATATTCCGAGAATTCTTTACGCTTACTGCCCTGCAGTTCCTTGCTGCATGAATACCCCTACGGATAATTACTCGCGCTTGCCGAGTATCCGCTCATCCCCAGTTGTTCATGTGTTTCCCAAAAGTCTTCAAAATAATATTCGATCTTCCGAAAATCCTCTGGAGCCTTTGGCTCTTGAAATTCTTGCTTGCTTGCATTATGGTTAATCCCATAAGTCTTGTAGTCTTAATGACATTCCTTGTCATTATCATTTTGAGTCTGTTGACTCAATATGTTTGCGAATACACGCAATCATCATTGATCCTTATAAATTACTTTTCCCGCTAAGCTGCCATTCTTTTAACTGGAATTGGTTCTCGACCAATCCAATTGTAGATTGATTGTACCCTAAGGCTATTCAACTTATCCATCCCTAATCGAGCATTGCTTGATCCCTTGATTTAAATCATAATTCCTTTGCACTTGACAATTGAGTTAGTCAGTTGTTTCTATAATCTGATCTCCTTGCATTCTTCTTCCTCTAGTTGAGTACCGATGCTCACGTCGGATCCCCGTGGACCACGGATCCTTTGTTGGATTTTATCGACAACGCCCTTCATATTCAATAACCTTGTGAGCCTTTCCTCGATACATAATGCCTTTGGTAAATTGTATCCTCTGCTTTCTTAACCATGCTCTGCCTTGAGCTTGAGTTAATTACTTCTAAAGATTCGGTATATGATTCTAAGATGCCCGATGGGTTGAACCTATGCCTTCCTTAATAGGTGTGAACTCGAAAGTTTTCACGAGTCGTACTCTTACGGTATTTTGCGGATAAAATTTCAAAACTACAACTTCATTGGTAGCGAGAAGTGAATGAAAGGTTGTGCATTGGAGAAGTGGGAGTCGACCTTGAACTTTGTGTTCATGCCCATGGACACGATGTACATCTTCTCATCGAAGCTTCTTTTGAAATTAATTATTTCCTTGATATAAGTTCATCTTATATCTGGGGTCTGGCCTTATACATTCGTGGTTCCGACCATGTTCTCCTTTAAATACCATTTTCGATGCAAGTGTAAGCACTTGTCTTCTGTGGATCAATATCCCGGTACAACCTGTACTTGATCTGTCGTCGAGTAATACCCCCTGGTATCTCGAGATTATCATGGAACTGCATAACTTTTTATGAGTTCATCAAGTACTACCTTCCCACCGATTCCAATTTTTCACGGGCTCTGAGTTACTAAACACTCAAAGACACCGATAACTGAACCGAGTCCACTCTACGGTCATCACCGGGAGTGGTCCCGATTATTGTCACTTCGGGGTTGCCGGATCATAACACATAGTAGGTGACTATAGACTTGCAAGATAGGATCAAGAACTCACATATATTCATGAAAACATAATAGGTGCAGATCTGAAATCATGGCACTTTCGGGCCCTAGTGACAAGCATTAAGCATAGTAAAGTCATAGCAACATCAATCTCGTAACATAGTGGATACTAGGATCAAACCCTAACTAAACTAGCTCGATTACATGATAGATCTCATCCAACCCATCACCGTCCAGCAAGCCTACGATGGAATTACTCACGCACGGCGGTGAGCATCATGAAATTGGTGATGGAGGATGGTTGATGATGACGACGGCGATGGATTCCCCTCTCCGGAGCCCCGAACGGACTCCAGATCAGCCCTCCCGAGAGGTTTTAGGCTTGGCGGCAGCTCCGTATCGTAAAACGCGATGAATCCTTCTCTCTGATTTTTTTCTCCCCGAAAGTGAATATATGTAGTTGGAGTTGAGGTCGGTGGAGCGTTAGGGGGCCCACGAGGCAGTGGGGCGCGCCCAGGGGGCAGGCGCGCCCCCACCCTCGTGGATAGGGTGTGGACCCCCTGACGTGGATTCTTCTTCCAGTATTTTTAATATTTTGCAAAAATATGTTCCGTGGAGTTGCAGGTCATTCCGAGAACTTTTGTTTCTGCACATTAATAACACCATGGAAAGTCTGCTGAAAACAGCGTCAGTCCAGGTTAGTTCCATTCAAATCGTGCAAGTCAGAGTCCAAAACATGGGAAAAAGTGTTTGGAAATGATATAGAATTTCTGGATAGCATAAAAGGATACTTGAACAAGAGTTTTTCAATGAAAGACCGCAGTGAAGCTGCTTATATATTTGGCATCAAGATCTATAGAGATAGATCAAGACGCTTAATCTGACTTTCACAAAGCACATACCTTGATAAAGGTTTGAAAAAGTTCAAAATGGATCAAGCAAAGAAAGGGTTCTTGCCTGTGTTACAAGGTGTGAAGTTGAGTCAGACTCAATGCCCGACCACTGCAGAAGATAGAGAGAAAATGAAAGGTGTTCCCTATGCTTCAGCCATAGGATCTATCATGTATGCAATGCTGTGTACCAGACCTGATGTGTGCCTTGCTATCAGTTTAGCAGGGATGTACCAAAGTAATCCAGGAGTGGATCACTAGACAGCAGTCAAGAACATCCTGAAATACCTGAAAGGACTAAGGATATGTTTCTCGTTTATGGAGGTGACAAAGAGCTAGTCGTAAATGGTTACGTCGATGCAAGCTTTGAAACTGATCCGGATGACTGTAAGTCACAAACCGGATAAGTGTTTATATCAAACGGTGGAGCTGTCAGTTGGTGCAGTTCTAAGCAAAGCGTCGTGGGGGGATCTACGTGTGAAGCGGAGTACATAGCTGCTTTGGAAGCAGCAAATGAAGGAGTCTAGATGAAGGAGTTCATACCCGATCTAGGTGTCATACCTAGTGTATCGGGTCCAATGAAAATCTTTTGTGACAATACTGGTGCAATTGCCTTGGCAAAGGAATCCAGATTTCACAAGAGAACCAAGCACATAAAGAGACGCTTCAATTCCATCCGAAATCAAGTCAAGGAGGGAATCATAGAGATTTGCAAGATACATACAGATCTGAATGTTGCAGACCGTTAGCTAAGCCTCTCTCACGAGGAAACCATGATCAGCACCAAGACTCCATGGGTGTTAGAATCATTACTGTGTAATCTAGATTATTGAACCTAGTGCAAGTGGGAGACTGAAGGAAATATGCCCTAGAGGCAATAATAAAGTTGTTGTTTATATTTCCTTATATCATGGTAAATGTTTATTATTCATGCTAGAATTGTACTAACCGGAAACTTAATACATGCGTGAATACATAGACAAACAGAGTGTCACTAGTATGCCTCTACTTGACTAGCTCTGAAACCAAAGATGGTTAAGTTTCCTAGCCATAGACATGAGTTGTCATTTGATTAATGGGATCACATCATTAGAGAATGATGTGATTGACTTGATCCATTCTGTTAGCTTAGCACTTGATCGTTTAGTATATTGCTATTGCTTTCTTCATGACTTATACATGTTCCTATGACTATGAGATTATGCAACTCCGAGGAACATTTTGTGTGCTACCAAACGTCACAACATAACTGGGTGATTATAAAGGTGCTCTACAGGTGTCTCCGATGGTACTTGTTGAGTTGGCATAGATCAAGATTAGGATTTATCACTCCAATTGTCGGAGAGGTATCTCTAGGCCCTCTTGGTAATGCACATCACTATAAGCCTTGCAAGCAATGTGACTATGAGTTAGTTGCGGGATGATGCATTATGGAACGAGTAAAGAGACTTGCTAGTAACGAGATTGAACTAGTTATTGAGATATCGGAGATCGAATCTCGGGCAAGTAACATACCGATGACAAAGGGAACAATGTATAATGTTATGCGGTTTGACCAATAAAGATCTTCGTATAATATGTGGGAGCCAATATGAACATCCAGGTTCCGCTATTGGTTATTGACCGGAGATGTGTCTCGGTCATGTCTACATAGTTCTCGAACCCGTAGGGTCGGCACGCTTAACGTTCGGTGATGATCGGTATTACAAGTTTATGTATTTTGATGTACCGAAGATAGTTCGGAGTCCCGGATGTGATCAAGGACATGAAGAGGAGTCTCAAAATGATTGAGACATAAAGATTGATATATTGGACGGCTATATTCGGACACCGGAAGTGTTTCGGGTGATTTCGGAGAAAACCGGAGTGCCGGAGGGTTACCGGAACCCCCCTGGAGAACTAATGGGCCACATGGGCCTTAGTGGAGAGAGAGAGGGCCGGCCAGGGCAAGCCGCGCGCCCCCTCCCCCTCTGGTCCGAATTGGACTAGGGAAGGGGGGCGGCGCCCCCCCTTTCCTTCTTCCTCTCCTCCTTCATTTCCCCCTCCTAGTAGGAGTAGGAATGGGGAGTCCTACTCCTACAAGGAGGAGGACTCGTCCTCTCCTGGCGCGCCCCAAGGGCTGGCCGGCCTCCCCCTTGCTCCTTTATTTACGAGGCAGGGGGGCACCCTAGAACACACAAGTTGATTGTTTCGAGCCATGTGCGGTGCCCCCTCCACCATAATCCACCTCGGTCATATCGTCGTAGTGCTTAGGCGAAGCCCTGCGCCGGTAGCTTCATCATCACCATCATGACACCATCGTGCTGATGAAGCTCTCCCTCGGCACTCTGCTAGATTGTGAGTTCGTGGGACGTCACCGAGCCGAACGTGTGCAGATCGTGGAGGTGCCGTACTTTCGGTACTAGAATCGGTCGATCGTGAAGACGTACGACTACATCAACCGTGTTGTCATAACGCTTTCGCTTACGGTCTACGAGGGTACATGGACAACACTCTCCCTTCTCGTTGCTATGCATCACCATGATCTTGCGTGTTACCTTTGTTGATGACATTTCGGTAGCCACCGATGGAAAAGGACTTTGCCTATTGGTCCGCCTCGTTTCAACGAGCAGGAAAATGGTTCTCTTTGTCCCTCGCCCTTGGTACCGACGTTGTTGCCAACATAACTGACAAACTATCCTCTGATGTGCCTTGCCACCATCACTATGCAAGATGTCATCGTTCCTTCTACTTTTAACCCACATGGTGGGCCCATAATCCACAGTTACCAGGATCGAAACCTGACTCTCCTGTACAACCCTGTTTCTAAAGTTATTCTGCACACTTGACTTCATATGTAATTCACGAGCCACCTTCCGTGTGATCATCAATTCTGGTATTGAACACGTTACCTATACCCGTTGCCTTGTTTCAGGCAACGACGACTGTCTATCCGCTTCAAACTTCTTATGGTACCTTCTTACTTTGCTCTCGATGTGTTTCATTTGTTCAACTCGATAGGTACTCTTATGATCATTCTTGGGATACCCCCCAGATGATTTTACCTTATAACATTCAATTGTTGTAAAGCTGCCACTTACCTATTCGTAAGTACGATGGAGTTCCCGAAGAAAGGACGACAACTTCTTCATGATGACCTGAAGCAGAGGACTGAAGACATCAATGAAATGGATCGACCTCTTCGAGAAGAGCAACTAAGACCATGAAGAATCGTTAGAATTTCGTAATCTTTTCTTCCCCCTTACTCCCCTCTTAAATCTCGGGACGAGATTTCTTGTAGTGGAGGAGATTTGTGACGCCCGGATAATTAGACTACAGTAATCTCACGTTAATGGTGCCATGTCACCTCGGTCACTGTAGTTAATCTCGGGTTGATTCGAAAACGTTTCAAATTCAATTTCAAATTAATGCCAAACGAAAAAGTTTTCAAAATATTAAACTAAAATGTTCGGGGTGTGCAGTTAAATGCCTGGGTAATTATAATAAAGCAAACACATTTTTATATAATGCCTAGATAATTTAAAATGATTTAAAACAGAAAAGAAGACAAATAAAAGGGTAAAAACAAAACAAAAAGAAAATTGTTGAAAACAAAAGCCCCCTCCCCCCAGCTGGGCCGTGGCCTAGCGGCCACTGCCAGCTAGTCGGCCCAACTTTCCCTGGCCTATAACCAACACAGTGAAACCCTAGCCCGATCCCACTCTCCACTCCCCCCCCACGTTCCCCTTCTCTCACCCGTCTGGATCGGGCTCGAGGCGACCTTGCCTCGTCCCCATCGCCCCCAGCGCATGCCCCCTCCGTCGCCCCTCTCCCCCCACGCGCCCCCACCTCCCCCTCTGCCTTTCCCTCGATCTGGATCGCGGGCAGTCAACCGTTGCCCCTGGCGTCTCGCCGCTCACCACCTGTCACCGGGTACCCCGACCCCGTCCCCCTCGGGCCCCGACCTCGCTGCCCCGCGCCAGGACGCCGTCGCCCGGAGCCCGCGCCATCTCGCCGTCCTGCCTCCTCTACCTCGCCGGCGCCCTTCCCCACTGGCCTGCACCCGTTCCGCCGACGCCGTCCCCGTCACCCCCCTCGACCACCGCTGCCCAGACCCTACGACTCCGGTGAGGCCACGGCCTCTGCGCCCCTCCTCTCTCTCCCTCGTCCCGTGCTCGTCTCCTCCCCTACTCGCCGCTCGGGGCCGCGCGAGCCCCGTGCGCCCCGGACACCTCCCGTTTGCCGCACCCATCGCCGACTCCTCCGTGCTCACTGCCGTTCACCTTGCCCCGCTCCTGCACCCCCCTGCACCGGTGACGCCGCCATGTCCGCGCCAACTCCGGCGCTCTGACCGCCCCGCTCTCCTCCTCTCGCACGAGGCCTTGCCGTGCTGAACGCCCATCACCGCCCTCCCGTGGCGCCGCCCTCCGTTCCCTTGGTCGGCGTCGTGGGTGCCGGCGGCCACGCCGGCGGCCTCGCCACGCCCGTGGCTGGCGCCCCCTGTCGATCTGGCGCTCGCCCGGCCGGGCGCCGACGCCCGGTGCCCGCATCCGCGGCAACCGCAGCGCCTGCCAACCCACTAGGCCCCCTGGGCCAATGACGAGGGCCCCCCACCCCCTGAACGTATTTATAAAAATAAAAATAATTAATTAATTAGAGAAATAATTAACTTAATTAATTTTGTTTAATTAAACTAAACAAGTAACTAAGCTAATTAAACATTAGTTATCTAATTAACCTGGTTAGTTAATTAGTTATTTAATTAGTATGACAGTGGGGCCCACCCCTAATTAATTTTGATTAGATTAAATTAAATTTGGATAATTAACATGTGTCTCTGACCAGTGGGACCCACTGGTCAGGTTGACCAGTCAACTCTGTTGACTGCTGACGTCAGCATGACATCATGCTGATGTCATTATTCCATTTTCGAATTAATTTAAATAATTAATTAAATTCCAGAAATTAATAAAATCTTTAGAAAATCATAACTTTTAATCCGTAACTCGGATTAAATTATTTTCAACATGAAAGTTGCTCAAAACGACGAGACGAATCCGGATATGCAGCCCGTTCGTCCGCCACACACCCCTAACGTATCAAACTCGCAACTTTTCCCCTCCGGCTTCTTTGCCCGAAAACGCGAAACACAGGGGATACTTTCCCGGTTGTTTCCCCCCTTCACCGGTATCACCTCATACCGCGTTAGGGCACGCCTAGCATCACGCTTTGCTTTGTCATGCATCGTTATGCATCTGTTTGCATTGTATTTATTGTTTCTTCCCCCTCTTCTCTCGCTAGACGCCGAGACCGACGCCGCTGCTACCCAGTACGACTACGGTGTTGACGACCCCTCCTTCTTGCCAGAGCAACCAGGCAAGCCCCCCCTTGATCACCAAATATCGCATATTCTTCTCTATACTGCTTGCATTAGAGTAGTGTAGCATATTCTGCTTTCGCTAATCCTATCTTCTGCATAGCTTTGTCCTTGCTACTCTTGTTGTTACCTTTACCGCTATCCTCTCGCTTAGTATATGATGCTAGTGCTCCATCCGTGGCCCTACATTCTTGTCCGTCTGCCATGCTATACTCTTTGGGCTGTGATCACTTGGGAGGTGATCACGGGCATATACTATATACTTTACACTATTACATTACCTGTGATACTGTTCGGAGATGGGGGCTGAAAGGACAGGTGGCTCCATCCCGGTAGAGGTGGGCCTGGGTTCCTGACGGCCCCCGACTGTTACCTTGTGGCGGAGCGATAGGGCAGGTTGAGACCGCCTAGGAGAGAGGTGGGCCTGGCCCTGGTCGGCGTTCGCGGATACTTAACACGCTTAACGAGATCATGGTATTCGATCTGAGTCTGGCCATTTGGTCTATACACACTAACCAACTACGTGGGAAAGTTATGGGCACTCGATGTCGTGGTATCAGCCGAAGCCTTCGTGACGTCGGTGGATCGAGCGGCCTTGCGCCGGATTGGACCGAACGCTGTTAGGCTAGGTTCTGCTTCCGGCCACGCATAGCGTGTAGGTGTGCTAAGGGCGATGAGCCTGCACCCTGTCTTGCTTAGGTTTAGACCGGCGTGCTGACCTCTCTATTGGCCTAGGTGGGGCTGCGACGTGTTGATCTTCCACGGCCGGGCATGACCCAGGAAAGTGTGTCCGGCCAAATGGGATCAAGCGTGTTGGGTTATGTGGTGCACCCTGCAGTGAAGTTAATCTATTGAATAGCCGTGATCTTGATAATAGGGGCGACTTGAGTTGTACCTTGACCTTATGACAACTAGAACAGGATACTTAATAAAACACACCCTTCCAAGTGCCAGATATAACCCGGTGATCGCTCTCTAACAGGGCAATGTGGAGGGGATCGCCGGATAGGATTATGCTATGCGATTCTACTTGGAGGACTTCTGTCTACTCTCTTCTACATGCTGCAAGACGGAGGCTGCCAGAAGCGTAGTCTTCCACAGGATTAGTTATCCCCCTCTTATTCTGGCATTCTGCAGTTCAGTCCACTGATATGGCCCTTTACACATATATCCATGCATATGTAGTGTAGCTCCTTGCTTATGTAGTACTTTGGATGAGTACTCACGGTTGCCATGTTCCCCTTTTTCCCTATCTCTATCCGATTGCTGCGACGGACGACGGAGCCTGTGAGCCGACGCCACCGTTGGCGGCGACTCCTACTACTGGGAGGTGCCTACTACTACGTGCTGCCCGGCGGCGACGACAGGGAGTAGTTTAGGAGGATCCTGCAGGAGGCATGCGCCTCTTTCGACCTGTATCCCGTTTGTGCTAGCCTTCTTAAGGCAAACTTGTTTAACTTATGTCTCGTACTCAGATATTGTTGCTTCGCTGACTCGTCTATGATCGAGCACTTGTATTCGAGTCCTCGAGGCCCCTGGTTTGTATTATGATGCTTGTATGACTTATTTATGTTTTAGAGTTGTGTTGTGATATCTTCCCGTGAGTCCCTGATCTTGATCGTACACATTTGCGTGCATGATTAGTGTACGATTGAATTGGGGGCGTCACACAATTGTATTGAGAATTCAGCGAGAGAGAGAAACCATCTAGCTACTAACTACGGACCCGAAGGTCTACAAAGAACTACTCACGCATCACCGGAGATGTACGAACGGAGGTGGTGAACCCCATCCGAGATTGTGTCTAGATTGGATCTGGTGGTTCTGGACTCTACGGCGGCTGTATGAATATTTTGTCGACCCCCCTAGGGTTTCTGGAATATTTGGGGTATTTATAGAGCAAAGAGGCGCTTCGGGGGGCACACGAGGTGGGCACAACCCACCAGGGCGAGCTTGGGCCTCCTGGCGTGCCCTGGTGATTGTGCCCCCCTCGGGGCACGCCCTAGGTGCAGTTAGGGCCCATTGCCTTACTTCTGGCCCATAAAAAATCCTCGTGGAGTTTCGTGGCATTTGGACTCCGTTTGATATTGATTTCCTGCGATGTAAAAAACATGGAAAAAAATAGCAACTGGCACTTGGCACTATGTCAATAGGTTAGTACCAAAAAATGATATAAAATGACTATAATATGATTATAGAACATCCAAGATTGATAATAAAACAGCTTGGAACAATAAAAAATTATAGATACGTCGGAGACATATCAGCATCCCCAGCTTAACACTAGTAGAAAAAGGGGCAAATCTGAGACACATTAGTGCCGGTTTGATTTTGAGCCGGCACTAATGTGTCCATTAGTGCCGGTTCCAACGGCTAGCCGGCCGTTCTCATTAGTACCGGTTCGTGGCGAACCTTTAGCACCGGTTCGTGCAACGAACCAGTACTAAAGAGAGTGGTGGCAGGTGTTGTCGATCTGGGGCCGTCCAGCACCTTTAGTACCGGTTCGTGGCACGAACCGTACTAAAGGTCGGCGTACATAAACCCTTCGTCCACCCGAGCCACTCTGTTCTTCCCCTTTCCCCTCACTTCCTCTGTTCTTCCCCTCTCTTCCTCGAGCTCCTCACAAATTTTGCCCAAAATTTGTCAAGATTTGAAGGCCCCCATCCATTCAAATGATCACAAAGGTTAGCAACTTTGTCCTTTCAACTCTCATTGCTAGATTAGCTCTTGCAATGCTTTGTATAGTGATTAATTTGGGAGGAATTATATTTGCTAGTATTTGATTTATATGCAATTTGAGGTAAAAAATAACACTTAGTTTGCATATGTAGGTGTGGTTTACTTAGTGCCTTCTAAATCTCCGTCATAACCACCGTCGATCGCCCGCACCGTCCCGTCACCGGCACCACCTTGTGGTGAGGCTCTTGTTCATGAATGTTTTACATTACCAAATTGATGTTTGTGTGATTTGGATATATAGTTACTCGTATAATTATCTTACCCGTACGTTGTTTGTTATACATAGTGCCATGGTTTTGATATCCGTCCCCGTCGGCCCTCGTCCTTGTTATGATTCGGATGTGGTATATTCTCTTTTAAAACTAGTTGTTGCATTTCGTGTTTATGACAAATTATGCCCATCAAGTTGACATAGATATTTTTGTCTAGGAGGTATGTGAACCAGAAATTCCATCCGACCCTATTGTCGAGAGGTTAAATTTAGTTGAAAGAGAAAACAAGTATTTGAAAGAAAAATTGAAAATAATTGAGGGGGAGAAGTTGGAATTGGAGTTGCATGTTGCCGATGTCGATGATGATCACAAGATCAAGATGGAGAAAATGAGGTTGAAGATTAGAAAGATTAGAAAATATGCCATTGATAGTGTGGCTTGGTATCATTATGCTGTTGGATCAATTGTTACCTTAGTTGCGATCTTGATCGCATTTGTTGTTGCATTTAAATTCTTTAGCTAGAGAGTTATTTGTATGTTGCATTTAATTAAGTGTTGTATATGAACTTTATGTATGAACTTTATGTATGAACTTGTATTAATTTGGTCTATTCGGTGTTGTGTAATGAAGATGAGCCGACAATGGATGTATGATGACCGATGCTCTCCCGAGTTCATTAATTGTGTGCATACTTTTCTGCTTGGTGCTGAGGCAAACAAGCGGGCGGATGGTTTTATGCCTTGTCCATGTGCTGGCTATAAGAATGGTCACAGTTACTCTACATCAAGAACCATTCACGTCCACCTATTTGAGTCCGGTTTCATGCCCCAATATAATGTTTGGACCAAGCACAGAGAAATAGGGGTTATGATGGAAGACAATGAAGAAGAAGAGGACGACGACGACTATCCTGGCCATGGGTTCCCTTAATACGATGATACAACAATGGGGGAAGAAGCTGAGCCGACAATGCGGGAAGAAGCTGAAGAAGAGGCATCAGATGAGCCCGCTGATGATCTAGGTCGGGCCATTGCCGATGCAAATAGAAACTGCCAAGTGATCTGGAGAGGACGAAGTTGCAGCGCATGTTAGAGGATCACAAGAAATTTTGTACCAATTGCGGTTGACAAAAAAGTTGGGCACCACACTTGAATTGCTGCAATGGAAGGTAGAGAATGGTGTATCGACAAGGATTTGGAAAATTGCTGGTAATGATAAAGAATATGCTTCCAAAGGACAACGAATTGCCCGAGAGTACGTATGAAGCAAAGAAGGCTGTCTGCCCTCTAGGGTTAGAGGTGCAGAAGATACATGCATGCCCTAATGACTGCATCCTCTACCGCGATGAGTACGAGGATTTGAACGCTTGCCTGGTATGCGGTGCATTGCGTTATAAGATCAGTCGCGATGACCCTGGTGATGTCGAGGGCGAGCGCCCCAGGAAGAAGATTCCTGCCAAGGTGATGTGGTATGCTCCTATAATACCACGGTTGAAACATTTGTTCCAAAACAAAGAGCATGCGAAGGCGATGCGGTGGCACGCAGAAGACCGTAAGAAAGACGGAAAGTTGAGAGTACCCGCTGACGGTTCGCAGTGGAGAAAAATCGAGAGAAAGTACTGGGAGGAGTTTGCAGGTGACCCAAGGAACGTATGGTTTGGTCTAAGCGCAGATGGCATTAATCCTTTTGGGGAGCAGAGCAGCAACCATAGCACGTGGCATGTGACTCTATGTTTGTATAACCTTCCTCCTTGGTTGTGCATGAAGCGGAAGTTCATTATGATGCCAGTGCTCATCCAAGGCCCTAAGCAACCCGGCAATGACATTGATGTGTATCTAAGGCCATTAGTTGAAGAACTATTACAGCTGTGGAATGGAACATGTGTACGTGCGTGGGATGAGCACGGACAGGAAGAATTTGACCTAAAGGCGTTGCAGTTCGTGACCATCAATGATTGGCTTGCTCTCAGTAACCTTTCAGGACAGACAAACAAGGGATACTGCGGATGCACGCACTGTTTGGATGATACCGACAATATATATTTGGATATTGTTAGGAAGAATGTGTACCTGGGACATCGTCGCTTTCTTCCGACAAGGCATCCCGTAAAAAAAGAAAGGCAAGCATTTCAAAGGTGAGGCGGATCACCGGACGAAGCCTCGCCACTATACTGGTGCTGATGTACATGATATGGTCAAGGATTTGAAGGTAATCTTTGGAAAGGGTCCTGGCGGACAACCTGTTCCGAAGGACGCTGACGGACGCGCACCCATGTGGAAGAAGAAATCTATATTTTGGGACCTGCCATATTGGAAAGACCTAGAGGTCCGCTCCGCAATCGACGTGATGCACGTGACAAAGAATCTTTGCGTGACCCTGCTTAGCTTTTTGGGCGTGTATGGGAAGACAAAAGATACACCAGAGGCACGGGAGGACTAGCAACGTATGCACGGAAAAGACGGCATACATCAGGGTCAGGCCAGCTATGCTCTTACCAAAGAAGAGAAGGAAATCTTCTTCGAATGCCTGCTCAGCATGAAGGTACCGTCTGGCTTCTTGTCGAATATAAAGGGAATAATAAATATGGAAGAGAAAAAGTTCCAGAACCTAAAGTCTCATGACTGCCACGTGATTATGACGCAACTCCTTCCGGTTGCATTGAGGGGGCTTCTACCAGAAAACGTTCGATTAGGCATTGTGAAACTATGTGCATTCCTCAATGCAATCTCTCAGAAGGTAATCGATCCAGAAATCATACCAAGGTTACAGAATGATTTGGTGCAATGTCTTGTCAGTTTCGAGTTGGTGTTCCCACCATCCTTCTTCAACATCATGACGCACGTCCTAGTTCACCTTTGTGAAGAGATTAACGTTTTGGGTCCTGTATTTCTACACAATATGTTCCCCTTTGAGAGGTTCATGGGAGTCTTGAAGAAATATCTTATATTTACTAATTGGAAGCACCATACGAGGCTCCACGTTAATCCTAGAAGTTAGAAAGTTACATCCATCGGATTGACTTAATGACCGGTCTTAATAAAAAGTCAATTTGACTTCTCCCCTCATAAAAAAACATATGCTATAGAAAAAGATAAAAGCCCTTAGGCCCCACGTTTTGAAAAGTGTCCATGTAATACCACGAAAATAAAAAAAAGGCAGGTACGTGTTCCCTTGAAAAAAGTATTAAAGTTGCATACAAATAAATGCTCCTCAAAGTATCACGTTTAGAAAAAAATACTATGCCCGCATGATTTTCACCCATGTGCATGTTGCCTTGAGAACAATGAAACCAAAAAGACATGTCAAATAGACGCTAATCAAAGCCTTACGTTTAGATTAAAAAAGAGTCGATGCATGAATGTTTTTTATTCCTTCTGTAATTAAAGAAACCCACCCAAGATAAAGTAAATGAAACACGAAAAATAGAACTGACCCTATCTCGGAAGGTTAGGTTTTTGTGGTGGAACCTAGTCTACAAGGTACAAGTTTTAGACTTGACGCTTGTCCCGGCATTTTTCCTAGATTTATTTCAAGCTTTCTGGTGATATTCATTCAGTGGAATGAAAGGTTCCTGTTGACTACAGAGACATGTATGGTGACTTCTTCAGTCTCAAGATGATGCGTCGCCTCAGTCTAGAGGGTGCTCATAAGTTGTAAGGTGTGCATGCATGTGTTCATAGGGATGGGTGTATGTGCATATGTATGAGGGTGCACGTCTGTACTATGTTAAAAAACATAATTAATTATAAATCTATTCTAAATTTTAATGATGTGTGTCTACACACATACACAGAGACACACACACACACACAGCAAATGTACAAAAAAAATATTAAACCCATATGCACCAAAATGAGCCTTAGATGCCCACGTTCAAGTCTTGATGAAAACAAAATGCATTTGCCTTCTCCATTCATAAACAAAAGAGAAGACATGTTATAAAATAAAAGGATCGACACAAATGAGAAGTCCTTAGGCCACACACTAGAAAAAGAGTCCACATCCCAAATACCATGAAAATAAAACCACGTGGGAGTTTCCTTCAGAAAAAAAATAAAACACGTACAAATAAATGCTCCCCAACACCTCATGATAAGAAAAAATAATCTATGCCTTAATGTTTTTTAGCCACGTGCATGTTCCTATGAGAAATATGAAATTAAAAATACATGTACAAATAAATGATCCGGTGTATGAAAAGAAAACTGCCCAAGATAAAATAAATCAAACACGAATTTTTTTCTCCCTAAAAGGTTCCAAATTTTAGTTGTGTAATAACTTTTATAAGCCTTGACCTAGTATTTGTACCAATTACAGGAAGACTCCGCCATAGCACAACAAACTATTTAATCATATAGAAATTAATTTCGATATAAGATGACAATTGTAAGCTTATGTTAAACCTACATACTTATACACTTTAGGTTACAATGAACAAATGATTCATAACTACCACATTAATATAGTCACAAGCTCATAAATTCTCAATTTTTCCTCACACTACAAAGGGTAAAGGGCATGACCATGGTAAGAGAGGAATGTATTCTTTGGAGCTCTTGACAGGAAAGGTCATTTTTAAATGATAATAAGCATTTTTTTATTCAAATCTGTAAGCAAAATTTTTATGTTCTTAATGTAATTATGAGAATAAAGAAATTGGCTTTGCATAAAAGTATACATCTTCTGTGTGCATAATGTTGATCCAAGGGTGGACATTAAGTCTGTTATTTTCGCAAAAGGGTCAATTGATACGAACATATTAGAATGTCGCTACACTTCTCTACACCTATTATAGGACAAAGACGCCCACTTTCTTATTGAACAAAAATATGTAAAAAGAAGGAATTAGACAACATTGTTAAGGCAGAGCAATTTATAGCCGTGCAGCGGCACGGGTTGACGACTAGTGTTCATAACCGTGCTAGGCCAGAAGGAAGCCTCTCGAAGGGCCATGAAAATGAGGAGGTCATTGAGTTTTGTATTGACTTTATTCCTGACCTTAAGCTGATTGGTGTTCCTGAATCGCGGCATAAGGGCAGACTGGCAGGAAAAGGCACGCTAGGAGGGCATCAAATAATATGTATGGACGGGCATTCTCTCACTGAAGCACACTACACAGTTCTACAGAATTCCGCCTTGGTGGCTCCGTATATGGAGGAACACAAGAATTTTCTACACTCCAAACACCCGGAGAAGTCTGACGACTGGATTATACGCGAACAAACGAGGACTTTCGCTGGTTGATTGCAGAAACGTGCCCTGAATGATGGCGATATTCAAAATGACCTATACTCGCTGTCCCAGTTACCATCTTCGAATATAATGACTTTCAAAGGGTACCAGATAAATGGGAATACATTTTACACGATCGCCCAAGATAAGAAGAGCACCAACCAAAACAGTGGTGTACGCTTTGATGCTACAACCAACACGAGAAAGGAAACATATTATGGTTACATAGAGGACATATGGGAACTTAACTATGGAGGTGATTTGAAGGTCCCTTTGTTTCGGTGCAAATGGGTCAATATGACACGAGGCGGGTTAACGGAAGACCCGCAGTACGGAATGACAATAGTGGATCTCAACAATCTTGCGTATGCAGATGAAGCATTCGTCCTAGCCAATGATGTGGCGCAGGTTTCTTTATGTGAAAGACATGTCTACCAGGCCGAGAAAAAGAAAAGATAAGGAAGCGAATGGATCATACGACGAGCCAAAGCGCCACATAGTTCTTTCAGGAAAAAGAAACATCGTGGGAGTGGATGACAAGACAGACATGTCAGAAGATTATGAAAAGTTTGATGAAATTGCTCCATTCACAGTGAATATTGACCCGAGCATCCACTTAAATGATGAAGATTTTCCATGGCTACGGCGCAAAGGGACACACGCGAAGAAAAAGTTTCACACCCAAAGATCTGGGATGTGATCGGCTTCACTATCATCACTTTCTTCTGTGTTTCACACCCAGGAGGGAATCTCTGTAATAGTTAGGGTAGTTATGTGTTTTGGCATTTGAAACGCGAAGAAATTTTATGTGCAAACAAATTCTTTTCATGCATTTACTGATTTTTTCCAGCTAAATATTCACAAATAAACTCTAAATACAACAAAAACAACTCAAAAATAAATAAACAAAAATAAATAAAGCGAAAAAAATTAAGAAAATAAAAAGCCCGCCTACTGGGCTAAAGCGGCCTGCATACGACTAGGAACCCAACCTTTTGTTGGGCCAGATGCAGAGCCATAAGGCTTGATAGGCCCACCGGGCGAAGAGAACAGGTAGGCCCAGTGGGCCTGATTAGGAGAGGAGCTCGAGAGAGCTACCACACTGGAGCTTATAAACCAGTGCGGTAGACCCTCGGCTAGCGAGGTGGGACTAAACTTGCGCACCGCCTGAGTTAGCGCATTTCTTTAGTACCGGGTGGTGGCTCCAACCGGTACTAAAGGGGGCCTTTAGTACCGGTTGTAGCCACCACGCTGTACTAAAGGCGCTCTCGCCGCCTGGCCTGGTTAAAACAGATTTTAGTACCGGTTGGTGGCTCCAACCGTACTAAAGGTCCATCCTATATATACATCAGTTCGAAAAAATCACTTTCCTCTCTCACACTTCCCTCCGTCGCGCCGCCTGCCCGATCGATGCCCCGTCGGCGACGCCGCCCCCTCCCTCGTCGCCCCGCCTCCCCCGTCCCGTCGTCCCGTCGCGCCATGACCGCCGCCTGCCCGTCGCCGCGCCCGGCTGCCTGCCCGTCGCACACCCGCCTGTCGTCACCGCCCGTCAGCCCGCGCCCGCCCGTCAATCGTCGCCTCGCCGGTGAGCTCGCCCCGGCCGCCATGTCCACACACACACACACACACATACACTACACACACACACATTAGTTTGTTTTTATAAATTTTTCTATTTTTTAGTTATAGAAATGTTAGAAATTATTCTGTTTTTTAGTTGTAGAAATATTAGAAATGTTATAATATTTTTCTTCTGTTTTTTAGTTATAGAAATATTTATAGAAATGTTAGCAATTTTTTCTGTTTTTAGTTATATAAATATTAGAATTGTTATAGAAATGTTAGTTATATAATCAGGAAATTTTAGAATTAGTTTTAGTTAGATGAATTAGATTAATGTCGAATTGTTAGAATTTGCATATATATAGCATTTAAGTTGTCACAATCCAATCATTTAAAAAATGTTACTTTTTGCGTGCATATAGTATTTGTTCTCGATGATATGCCCGCCCGCATCCTCGCCGTCGACCCGCTTGCGATTTATGTCCTGCTTCGGAGGACCCATGTCCGGACTGGGCTCACTGGCTGGCACCGGAGGTGCTACTCGAGGGCGCGCCCGCTTGGTGAGAACCCGCCTCGGGTCCCGTCGTCGACCCTCGATGTCCTTTGGTGGCGTTCTCGTAGGCCACATTCGGTCTGAGAGAGCAGCGCGCCGCCGGAGGTGGTGCGTCGCCGTGTCGTGAGGAGGATTTGAGCACGTCCATCGCTACATGGCTGCTATGGACGTCAGGTTCTCCAATACTTGGCAGGTTCTTTGGGCAGATGACCGGAGATATGATCCTGTGACGGTTCCTTCTCTTTGGGTGTCCACCGCCCGTGCCCCAGGGACCACGAGTGGGCTAGATTCTTCTGTAGTACTCGAGCTTTATTAGGTACCTAGCCAGTGATGTATTCGATATGTAATATTCGAGACGATGTATTCGAGATTATATATATTAAGACGATGATGTATTCGAGATTATATATTCGAGACGATGTATTCGAGATTCAGTTTTTCCATATTGATTGCATCCATGCATTGTAATTTGAATACTAAATTGTTTTATATTTCTTCTGTATTAGTTAAGAAAAAGCTATGGCGGACAATACCGGCAGAGAGAGAGAAGAGGAATTGTTCGACATCATACGCAGCCCTCACAGGCTAGATGATCTGAATGAAGCAGATGACGGCTCCCAATATCTGATCAATACCGGAGAGGGTGATGAAAAGATATTCGATCTCGACGACCGAGCTGATGGAGTCATGAACTATTATTATGATTATGATGACACAGACAATGTTTGTGATGACACAGACAATGGTGATCTTCAAATAACAAAGACTACCGGTGAGGTATATTTATATAAGCAGACATCATGGTGATCATCACATGTTTTTTTATTGAAGATATATTAACGAATCGATCATTCTTCTTTCAGCCCTCTGGATCGAGCAAATCTGCTTCTACAGACAGCAGGACAAAGCGAGGCCCGGGCAGATTGTTGAAGGATGGTGTAAAGTACAACATCGAATCCATCAAACCTAGTGGCGAACCCCTCACGCCTAAGAACATTGCAAACAAGTGGACTCGTCAGTGTGGAGTTCTTGTGAAGGACAAACTCCCGATCTCCATTCAAGAATGGAAAGAGCCAAAGACTAAACGTCCAGTGTTACTTGGGTCGATGTGAGCCA
The DNA here is from genome assembly GCA_021605205.1 of Aegilops longissima. Classification (NCBI taxonomy): domain Eukaryota; kingdom Viridiplantae; phylum Streptophyta; class Magnoliopsida; order Poales; family Poaceae; genus Aegilops; species Aegilops longissima. Next base: position 36,868,671 of record CM038682.1, on the reverse strand, counting down.
AAAAGTCCTTTGGGAATCTCGATGGAACATTTCACCCTACCGGATCATTTCACCAAGCAGATGTGGAGAAAGTCAAGGGCGCTGCTCTTAAGAAGATGGCAATTGCATTCAACACCCACAAGAAAACTGTATGGGCCAACTACCTCGCTGCAGAAGGAAGACTCCGAATTCACGGAACACCGGAGAAGCAAAGAGAACACTGGGACGATTTCGTGACCTTCAAGGATTCAGAATTATCTAAGGAACGGTCGATAAAAAACAAGGCAAATGCCGCAAAAAAGACGCAGTTCCATAGGCTGGGTCCAGGTGGCTACGCGGTGGGAATGCCTAAGTGGGATAAGTCTGAGCAAGAGATGGAGGATGCAGGGGTCACTCCGGTTACTAAGAGCTGGCCCCCCAGGTGCAGAACTTGGTTCTATGCGCATGGGGGGCGTTGGACCCGAAGACGGGCCTGGTTTCAAAGAAGGCAAGTCTAAAAGGAGCCGAACAAAAGACAATTGACGCAATAGAAGAAGCTCGAAGGGGGGTGTTCACGCCCAACAGAGAGAACGACGAGCTTACGATGCATACAGAAATCCTGTACACCCGGGAAGAACACGAGGCAAGGGCGTTATTCCCGGTATGAGGGCTTTTCAGAATGGAACGAGGACTACAGGACTCGTGCAAGAAGGAAGATGGAGGAGAAGAAGAAAAGGAAGCTAGAGGAGGAGCAGAGGAAGCAGGGGCAGAACGCCTTCAAGGCCTAAAAGCAAGGCACGCGGACTGCACTCAAATTCCAGCAGCAGCAGCAGCAGATCGACTCACTTAGCCAGAAAGGGGTCTCAAAGAGCGGCAGCAACAAGCGGATGATCGTCCAGCATTGGATAGCACCGTCCCATCCATGCCGAGAAGCAGCGTTGGTTCTGCCCCGGGCGACACACTGCTGGATACATACCCTGTGGATGACATCATAGAGAACACTAACTGTGAGCTACACTCCAAAATGAAGAACATATCCATGAAGGTGGCGGACGGTGTTGCTTTTCCAGTTACCCCCGAAGCAACCTTCCATTGCATCCCGATTCCAGAGGGCTATGCTCATGTCATGGTTGATGAAGTGGTGGACCCATATTCGGGGCTACAGCTTGACATTCCTGGAGGTGAAGACGAGCGCACACTGGGAGAGGCCATACATCGTATCATCCTATGGAGAAAGGATTGCATCATCTTTCAAAGTCCACCGACACCGCGTCGTCTGCCGACTCCTCCTCGAAGTCCGCCACCGAGTCAGCAGACTCCCGCTCCTCCATGTCCACGAACGCGTGAGCCGACTCCTCCTCCAAGTCCGCCACCTCCTCCAAGTCCCCGAACGCGTGAGCTTACTCCTCCGGTTTCAAGTCCGGCACAGCGTCATGCCACTTATCCGGTTTCAAGTCCGGCACCGTGTCAGGCCACACCTCCTGCTTCAAGTTCGGGACATCGTCAGGCCACTTCTCCTGGTCCAACTCAGCCACGTCAGCCGTCTCCGCCGTCTCAGCAATCGCAGAAGAGACATGCCGCAGCTATGGTGCGTAGCGGTACGAGTCGAGGTAGTTCAGGAAGTACAGGCGGAGACAAGCGATATAAATATTGTCCAAGCCTCGCTCCTCTTCCTCAGAGGCCTTACGACATGACTAAGGAGCAAAACGCAGCCATAGTGCAGGCCCAAGTGGACGCCCATTTTGGACTGAAACCGGCACTGCCGCTAAAGGAGAAAGTGCCTAAGAAAGTAATTGACCACTTCATTCATATGGCTAGAGAACCAGCTCCCAAGCCTGTTGACTCGGACTATGAGCGCCAAATCAGGAAACTACATCGAGAACGGCTAAAGAAGGAAGCGAGCTCGAGCTCGAGCCAACAAGCAGCGGCAAAAATGCGGAAAACCGTTCCCAGTGGGAGAATAGGCGGCGAATCGATCCCCCACTTGTTGTGCCAACAACACATGAGAGGAGGCCGCATACCAATATTATTGTGGGCAAACCGTTAAAGTTCCCCAGCTAGGCGATGTGGTAATAACGGAGGAGCATATAATGCAGGCTGAAATGCTCAAGATCTCTGTTGGACAACTCCTCAAAATTGAGCCCATGTCTCCGCTTAGAGAGGAGGAAATAAAACGTAAATATGCCCGGGGCCAACCTTTGGTCGAGCCAGACAAGGTCAAGAACCTTCCAACGAGAATGTATGAATTGCATCAATGGTACATGAACATTACCAAGATTTCCAATCGAGAGTCCCTCATGGTGAATGTCAAGAAGGAGCATTACTACCATGAGAAAGCTCTGTGCGTTGAGTATTCAGAACTATTTCAGTTATACAATCAAGACGCACTCGACAAATCTCTCGTCAGTTGCTATTGTCTGTAAGTGATTTCTTTCTGTAATTTTTGATCAATCATTACATGTAATTATCCTCACTATATATTCTTTTCTGTGGTACTATATGTAGGATGAAGATGTATGAAATGAAAAAATCTGGACGCTATGGCATTGGGTTCATTGACCCAAATACCATTAATGAGTACACATGGAATCTTGCAACTTCTCAAGCAAGAGCAGAGGAAAGCATGCTAGAGTTCTTGAAGCGCCTCAATAGCAATGAAGATATACTACTTCCTTACAACTTCCTGTGAGTTAATACAAATTCTGTTTTTGCTTACTAGATAGCTAGATGTTAATAATTAAGTGTATACGGTTTATGATAGTTGATTAATTTTATGCACATGCCCGCTTAATTAAGACATGGAAACGTGTGCGCATGCAGTTTCCACTGGATCTTGTTAGTCATTAAAGTTGAAAAAGCAACAGTTGAAGTACCCGACTCGCTACTTAAAGAAGATAAAGACTACACCATCATGAAGGGGATAGTCAACAGCTAATTTCAATCATTATTAACTATATCTCGTCCTATTATTAGTTCGTCATTTCCTGATATGAACACTATTTAATAACCCCTTTATTGATTTTCTTTGCCGGCGGGCATGGCTTGGGCAAAGTTCATCAAGGTGACTCCAGGCAAATGGCCAAAAAAGTTGTTTTGGCATCGACCAAGGGTAAGTAATTAAGTAGTACTAGCTAGCTAGCCATCTCTTTAATTCTTGTTTAAATACCATTAATTAATTATCATGCTTGATTAATCATTATCTGATTCAATTCCATTCTCGTAAAGGCCCTGAAGCAGGCGTCGGGGAATGATCTGTGTGCATTCTACGTTTGCGAGAACATTCGCATGATGGTGTCCGAAAGGAGCAGATCCCAAAGACAGGACTGGTACGTTGTCAGAACTCTATTCACACCATTATCAATATCTTGTAACACAACAAATACACATGCATATTGATCTCCTTCTTAACAGTTCAGAGAGGTGCGGGATAAGCTCCTACCAGCGGACCGCATACTAGCACTTCAAGAGGAAATAGCCGGATTTTTGCTCGACCAGGTCATAGATCCCAAAGGAGAATACTGTTACCCGCTACCGCCCCCATGAACCACTTGTCATCGTGCTCTGAAGGCACCAAGGCAACATGTAGGAGAAATTGTATATGTATATACATGTGTATGTGTGAATAGTTAATGGTGTTGGCTGTGAGACTTCGATGATATATATTATATATATATGCGGTTCTACGTATGAGAAAATCTATTTATATATATGCATAACGTGTACAATTTGTAGTATCGTGAAATACCAGCAAACAAAAAAGAATTAAATGGAAAATAAAGCCAAATTCAAAACACAAAATTAAAGCAAAATTTTCAAAAAAAACACCCAAACATTTAGTACCGGTTGGTGTTACCAACCGGTACTAATGTCCTACACGCACCCGGGCCTGGCTCGTGCCACGTAGTGACGGTTTACGAACCGGCACTAAAGGTCGTCACGAACCGGCACTAAAGGCCGGTTCTGCACTAGTGTAACTCCTACTCGTCCTTGAGTAGGTAAGTGATAAAAACAGAATTTGTGATGTGGAGTGTTATTCATCAAGTCATAACATATTCTTTTCTTTATAGCATGGACATTTGGACTTTTATGTGATTCAAAGCAATAGTCTAGTTTTGACATGATAATTTAGATACTCAAGCATATTAACAAGCAACCATGTGTTTCAAAACTTCAATGCTAAGATAAGTTATCCCTAGCCCATCATGCTGAAAAATTAGAGATAAAAACATTTTGGGAGGTGTATCCATCCCAACAATGAACACGACTTAGAGTTCCCAACACTTTCCATGCTAGATACGCCATAGGCGGTTCCCAAACAGAAAATAAAGTTTATTCCTTTTTCCACCATTTCGTTCACTTTCCATGGCTAACCGTATCCACGGGTGCCCTCCATACCAACACTTTCCAAGGAATTTATTATTTGACAACATAAAGTAAATTTTTTTGCTTTTCGGGACTGGGCATCCCTAAAACCTTTGCCTTACTCTCGTGCAATGACAAGTGAATAAACACTCATCTTGAGAACAACACATCCAACATGGAAAATATTAGCCACCCGTTACCGTTCCGCGAGCGAAATAAACACACAAAAGAGAAGTTTATTTTTAAAATTAGAGATGGCACATGCAAATCTGCTTAGAACGGCAAAGGAATACCGCATATAGGTAGATATAGTGGACTCATGTGGCAAAACTGGTTTAAAGGATTTTGGATGCACAAGTAGAGGTCATACTTTGTGGAAAATGAAGGCTAGCAAAAAGATTGAGAAGCGACCAACCAAGAAACAAATAATCTCATAAGCAAGCATTAAGCATGATTAACACCGAATAATTAATGCACCACGAGTAGGATATAATTTTCATTGCATGAGTATTGACTTTCGTGCATGCATATGGAATGGCAAACCTTAACACCAATATTCTTACTAGAGCACAATTACTCATCAACATAACTCACATATCACATCATCATATCCCAAAACTATTACTAAGAATCAAGTTTATTTTGTCCAATGATCTTCATGACATTTTTTTCTTTCTTTATCCTTCTTGGTTATCTATCACTTTGGCACTAATTTTCATGTGTTGCTTTTTCATAAGCTCAAACAAATATAAGTGATGATCATGAGCATAACAAATTTTCTTTCTCTCAATTTTTTTAAGTGAAGCAAGAGAGAATTTCTTCAAAATTTTACTTACTCTCAAATAAATGTAAGTGAAGCAAGAGATCATTTCTTCAAGAATAGTAAGCACACCGTGCTAAAAAAGATGTAAGTGAAGCACTAGAGCAAGCCCTAGCTCATAAACGATTTAAGTGAAGCATAGAGAGCAATTCTAACAAGTCATGATATAATTTTGGCTCTCTCAAATAGGTGTGGCCATCAAGGATTGATGACTTAAAACACAAAATAAAACAAGCAAAGACACATATCATACAAGACGCTCCAAGCAAAACACATGTCATGTGACGAATAAAAATATAGCCTCCAGTAAAATACCGATAGTTGTTGGAAGAAAGCGGGATGCCACTCGGGGCCATCCCCAAGATTAGTTGGTTGCTCATTGTTGAATAATAGCTTGGGATGTCGGGGCATCCCCAAGCTTACTCTCTTATATCCTTCCTTCATCCATCATAAGATAACCTAAAACTTGAAAACTTCAATCACACAAAACTCAACAAAACCTTCGTGAGATCCGTTAGTGTAAGAAAAATAAATCACTACAATAAGTGCTGTATCGAACCAATTCATATTTTGTTTTTGTATTATATCTACTGTATTCCAACTTTTGTATGGCAAAAACTCATCAAAGAAAACCATAGAGCCATCAAAATAAGCACACAACACAAAGAAAACAGAATCTGTCAAAACAGAACAGTCTATAGCAATCTGATTTGTTCGAATACTTCTGAACTCCAAAAATTCTGAAAAACTAGGACAACCTGGATAATTTGTATATTGATCTACTTCAAAAAGAATTGGCATTTTATCACGTTCTGGTGAATTTTAACAATTATTTTCGTGAGCACAAAGTTTCAGCCTTTTTCAGCAAGATCAAACAACTATCACCCAAGAAGATCCTATTGGTTCTACTTGGCACAAACACTAATTAAAACACAAAAAACACAATCATAACAGTAGCATAATTATGCTAACAAACAAGAACAGAAGGAAAAAAGCAAAAATAAAATTTATTCATTGGGTTGCCTCCCAACAAGCACTATAGTTTTACGCTGTTACCTAGGCATAAAGCAAGGATCTAAGTTTTGTCATCCTTCTTATTCTTAATTTTCTTGGGGGTATTTTTATCAGGAGGTTTTGTAAACACAACATAAAACATATTATCCTTACAAACTTTAGCATTCCTTAGTTTGTTTTCATCATAACCCCTTTGATTTCCCGCAACAATCCAAGAATAGTGTTGATTAACATTATTAAAAACTTGTTGGATTATATCTAGAACGGGGACTTCATTTTTAAGATTCTCATCAAAGATCTTATTATCCCCAAGCAAATGCCTTAGTGCATATTCACTATTGTAAAGAATTTCATCTATCACAGGCTTTTCACGATTCATACCATAAAAATCAAAGATTACCCTATCTTCCCGAATTATATAGGCAAACTCATTCATAAAAACGAGAGTGGCCAAGTTTTTGGCTCTAGGATTCTTTATTTCGGGGAGCTCAAAAAACAATTTTTGCAGAGTAGCATGAGTGCGGATAAATTTACTTTCAAGTTTCAGAACTAGTGCTGAAATAACATCCGCATAAGATCTAGTAGTTTTATGTATAGGAGCATCATCAAGACTCAAATTTACAACACAATTGAAGAATTATTGGATAGGTTCTTTTCCCATAACGTCCCCTTGCCCCAAGATAAAAGTTTTAGCATCCAGATTGCCTGTACGTCCAATCTTAGGAGTCAGGCCATCATCTGTTGGTGCCATACCGAAATCACTAATGATTGCAAGCAGAGAATAGATCTGACAAGAAAACAACGAACGGAAAAGGAGGGGCGAATAAAACGAAATTTTTTGTGAAGTGGGGGAGAGGAAAACGAGAGGCAAATGGCAAATAATGTAAATTGCGAGGAGATGAGATTTGTGTTTAGGAACCTGGTTATGTTGAAGATCATCCCCGGCAACGGCGCCATAAATTCTCCTTGATGGTAGCTAGAACTACGTCGGTATTTCCCCGGAGAGGGAGGGATGATGCATCACAACGACGGCAGAGTATTTCCCTCAGTTATGAAACCAAGCTATTGAACTAGTAGGAGAACCAAGCAACACAAGGTAAACAACACCTACACACAAATAACAACACCTCGTAACCCGACGTGTTAAAGGGGTTGTCAATCCCTTTCGGGTAACGGCGCCAGAAATTGGCAAGGGGACGCGAGGTAAACTGTAGTAGATTGAATAAATAGATCGCAAATAAAATAAAGTGCAGCAAAGTATTTTTGTATTTTTGGTTTAATAGATCTGAATAATAATGCAAAGGAAAAGTAGAACGCAAGGCAAATATATGAGAAATAAGACCCGGGGGCCGTAGGTTTCACTAGTGGCTTCTCTCGAGAAAAATAGCAAACGGTGGATAAACAATTTACTATTGGGCAATTGATAGAACTTCAAACAGTTATGACCATATCCAGGCAATGATCATTACATAGGCATCACGTCCAAAATTAGTAGACCGACTCCTTCCTGCATCTACTACTATTACTCCACACATCGACCGCTATCCAACATGCATCTAGTGTATTAAGTTCATGAAAAATGGAGTAATGAAATAAGAACAATGAGATGATGTAGACAAGATCCGTTTATCTATATGGCGGTAGATATAGATCTCGTGTTTTTATCCTTAGTAGCAACGATACATACGTGTCGTTTCCCCTTCTGTCACTGGGATCAAGCACCGTAAGATCAAACCCACTACCGAGCACCTCTTCCCATTGTAAGATAAATAGATCAAGTTGGCCAAACAAAACCAAAATATCGGAGAAGAAATACGAGGCTATAAGAGATCATGCATATAAGAGATCAAAGAAACTCAAATAACTTTCATGGATATAAAAAGATATGACTGATCATAAACTCGAAGTTCATCGAGATCCCAACAAACACACCGCAAAAAGAGTTACATCATATGGATCTCCAAGAGACCATTGTATTGAGAATTTAGCGAGAGAGAGAAACCATCTAGCTACTAACTACGGACCCGAAGGTCTAGAAAGAACTACTCACGCATCATCGGAGAGCCAGCAATGGAGGTGGTGAACCCCATCCGAGATGGTGTCTAGATTGGATCTGGTGGTTCTGGACTCTGCGGCGGCTGGATGAATATTTCGTCGACTCCGCTAGGGTGTTTGGAATATTTGGGTATTTATAGAGCAAAGAGGCGGTCAGGGGGGCACCCGAGGTGGGCACAACCCACAAGGGTGCGCCTGGGCCTCCTGCGCACGCTGATTGGTTGTGCCCCCCTCGGGGCACCCCCCCAGGTGCAGCTAGGGCCCATTGCCTTTCTTCTGGCCCATAAAAAATCATCATGGAGTTTCGTGGCATTTGGACTCCGTTTGACATTGATTTCTTGCGGTGTAAAAAACATGGAAAAAACAACAACTGGCACTTGGCAGTATGTCAATAGGTTAGTACCAAAAAATGATATAAAATGATTATAAAACATCCAAGATTGATACTAAAACAGCATGATACGTTGGAGATGTATCAGCGGACCCTACGCGTTCGAGAACTATGTAGACATGACCGAGACACATCTCCGGTGAATAACCAACAGCGGAACCTGGATGCTCATATTGGTTCTTACATATTCCATGAAGATCTTTATCGGTCAAACCGTAATGACAACATACGTCATTCCCTTTGTCATTGGTATGTTAATTGCCCGAGATTCGATCATCGGTATCTTCTTACCTAGTTCAATCTCGTTACCGGCAAGTCTCTTTCACTACAGGAACCAGGCACTTTGCCGTCCGCCATGGCTGACGACAAAGGCATGCCCGGCGGATGGCAAAGGCCTTTGCCATCTGCCAGCAGACGGTAATAGGTCTGGCTGAATAAGCTACGGCAAAGGGTTCTTTGCCGTCTCCTAGCAGACGGCACAGATGAAATGGTCTTTGCCATCCGCTAGTGGACGGCAAAGAGCCTGGACGACACACATGGCAGGTTAGGTCTGTTAGGGGTTTAACGGCGTGCTTCGCCGTCTGCTGGCAGACGGCAAACACCTTTGCATATTTGCCGTCTGCCAGCAGACGGCAAAGTGCCCATATAGGCCAGCCCACGTGGCATCCTATGCCGTCTGCTGGCAGACGACAGAGATGCAAAGGTCTTTTCCGTCTGCCAGCAGACGGCAAATCAACCATGTAGGCCAGCCCAGTGCCCCCAGGTTGCACAGGTAGCTGCCACGTGGCAGCTTTGCCGTCTGCTGGCTGATGGCAAAGCTCTTTGTCGTCTGCCAGCAGACGGTGAAGTACCAGATAGCCCCTGTTTTTCTTAAATTCATTCACTTTGACAGAATTTCAAAGATATATATATATATATATATATATATATATATATATATATTATTATTATATATATATATATATATATATATATATATATATATATATATATATATATATATATATATATACATACATACACATTTTAAAATATTTTCAACAAGCATACCGCAATAAGTTCGCACTGAACATATCCAACCTACAAGTTTCCAACAACATATACAATGGTTTCCAACAACATATCCATACATACATATCCAAAACAAGTTTCTCATATCCAACATATCCAAAAGGAAGCACAAGGAGAAGAGTACACTCCATCAATGCATGCTTCCTCATCTAAAGCAAATCTGCAAATTAGGAAAGCTGAAAGTTAGAAGAAGAAGAAGATGAAGAAGAAGAAGACTAGCTAGAAGAAAAGGAAGAAAAAGAAGAAGAATTTATCTTCGCTTTCTTTTTCTCCTCTCCTCTTCTTTATCTTCATATTCTTCTAACTAAGGAAGAAGACTAGCTAGAAGAAAAGGAAGAAAAATAAGAAGAAAAAGAAGAAGAAGAATTGATCTTCTCTTTCTTTTTCTCCTCTCCTCTTCTTTATCTTCTTCTTCTTCTTCTAACTAAGGAAGAAGATTAGCTATAAGAAAAGAAGAAGAAAAATAAGAAGAATAATTTATCTTCTCTTTCTTTTTCTCCTCTCCTCTTCTTTATCTTCTTCTTCTTCTAACTAAGGAAGAATACTAGCTAGAAGAAACCGAAGAAAAAGAAGAAGAAGAAGAAGAAGAAGAAGAAGAAGAAGAAGAAGAATAAGAAGTAGAAGAAGAAGAAGAAGAAGAAGAGGAAGAAGAAGAAGGAGGAGGAGAATTTATCTTCTCTTTCTTAGTTTCCTCACCTCTTGTTTATCTTCTTCTTCTAACTAAGGTAGGAAAAATGCAATTTTTTATCTAAGCTAGGTAAAAATGCTAAGTGTGTAGGTAATTTTAGAGCTAAGCTAGGTAAATAGGTCAATTTGGAGATAACTTAGGTAAAATGGATCATATTGGAGCTAACCTAGGTAAACTTGGTCATTTTGGAGCTAACCTAACTAATTATGCCATTTTTGAGTTAACTAAGCATATTATGCCATTTTTGACATAAGTAGGCTAATTGTAGGTCTTTATTGAGCTAACCCAGGTAACTAAGCATAATAGAGCTAATTTAGCATTTTAGAGCTAACTTAGGTCATTTTGGAGCTAACTTAGGTAAAATTGATCATTTTGGAGCTAATTAGGCTTATTAAGTCGTTTTCAAGGAAAATAAGCTAACTATATGACATATATGATGTTACCAAGATTGTTATGCCATTTCAAACCTAAGTAAGCTAATTATGACATTTTTTACATATGTAAGCTAAGTGTATGTCATTATTGAGAAAACCTAGGTAACTAAGCATATTAGAGATAACTTAGCATATTCGAGCTAACTTAGGTCATTTCGGAGGAAACAAAGCTAAGCATAGATCATTTTGGAGCTAAGTAAGCTAATTATGTCATTTTGGAGGAAGATTAGCTAAGTCTAGGTCATTATGGTAAGCATTTTGGAGGAAATAAAGCTAAGTCTAGGTCTTTATGCATTTGGTAAGAAAAACACTAGAGAAAACTTACCGTCATCATGGAGGTGAAGGACCGGTCGGGTTTGCGCCAGTGCCAGACAGAGAAGGACCGGTCGGGGTCGGGGTTGCGCCAGTGCGAGACGAAGAAGGATCGGTCGATGCTTGTCGGGAGGCATGCTGCACCAAACATCATTTGCAATGTCTCATTAGCATGATGCAACTGAAATGTGAATACTAGTAACTAATGACCATTCAAATGAAAATCACCATGTCCGCTATAGCAATATCGGGCATCGGCGGAGGGGTCTGACCATTTTTCTCGCACACGGACTACACATTTTGTTTTCACGAGTCAGTCATATTAGTTAGTAATGAAACGAACATTACGTGCATGATTTGGCTAATATGCAGGAGAAACTTACCACGAGGAGCTCGTATAGGGCCCAGTGAGACACGTCGCTCCGGTTCCTCTCCGCCTCCAACAGACTAACCATCCTTTCCTCGAACTCCCTCTCCCTCTGTGCCTCCTGCCTGTTTTCCTCCGCTAGAAGCTCCTGGGCCCTAGCCTCGATGGCGAGTGAGGGAGTCTTGGACTAAGGGGTCCTCGGGCGTTCGTCCTGTTGGACATGGGCCGGACTAATGGGCTGTGAGGATACAAGACCAAAGAGACTCTCCCATGTCCGGATAGGACTCTCCTTGGCGTGGAAGGCAAGCTTGGCGACCACATATGAAGATTCCTTTCTCTCTAACCAACTTTGTACAACCCTAGTCCCCTCCGGAGTCTATATAAACCGGAGGGCTTAGTCCGGAAACATATACAATAATACAGGCTAGACTTCTAGGGTTTTAGCCATTACGATCTCGTGGTAGATCAACTCTTGTAATACTCATATTTATCAAGATCAATCAAGCAGGAAGTAGGGTATTACCTCCATAGAGATATCCCAAACCTTGGTAAACATTGTTTCCCCTGTCTCCTATTACCATCGACCTTAGACACACAATTCGGGACCCCCTACCCGAGATCCGCCGGTTTTGACACCGACATTGGCGCTTTCGTTGAGAGTTCCACTGTGTCGTGCCCAAAAGGTTCGATGGCTTATTCAAACATCCACAACGATGCTGTCCAAGGGGAAACCTTCCTCACCGGACATATCTTCGTGTTCGGCGGCTTCGCACTGCGGGCCAACTCGATTGGCCATCTGGAGCAGATCGACAGCTATGCTCCTAGCCATCAGGTCAGATTTGGGAGCCTGAACTACGTCACGGACATCCGCGGAGACTTGATCTTCGACGGATTCGAGACCACGGCAGCCCCTCCCTACCCCTACGATGAACATGATTTAAATCTGTCATCGGGCCATACTCAGGAAATTGCACTTGTAACCGCTCCGGCCTTAGATCCAGAGAAGACCGCGCCATTGGAGGACGGGAAGCTCAACCCCGCCACAGAAGCCGTAGACTCCGCGGCGTTAGAGTCGCACGCAGACCCAACCTCGGGTGATATCTGTGTCTCTGGAACCTTGGACTTTTTTCCAGAGATAAGTTCCGAACCATGTGCGTTCGCTAATGTCGAGCTGGATCGGTCATCGATCACCAAATTCAGTGCGGCGGACATCTTCCGGCACTCGCCTCTAGGCGACGTGCTGAACTCATTAAAAAATATGTCCTTAGCGGGGGACTCATAGCTGAACTATGTCCGGTTCAAACTGGAGGCTGATGATGTGGAATTTCGCTTCCCACCCTCCACCCACTACATAGCCACTGTCGAGGACTTAACCGACATGCTCGATTACGACTCCGAAGACATCGACGGTATGGACGACGATGCAGATGAGGAGCATGGCCAAAACCTGCTGTTTACCGGACGCTGGACGGCCACTTCGTCGTACGACGTATACATGGTGGATACACCCAAAGAGAATAGCGGTGAGAACAAGGAAAAGCTAGTCGAGGACGAGCCTCCCAAGACACAACCAAAGCGCTGGCGTCAGCGGCGCCGCTCTAAATCCTGCTGCAGCAAGGACAACAACACCGGCACAGGAGACGATCACACTCTGGACAATGCTGAAGACAGAGAAGATCCCGACGAACAAACGGCAGAACAGGACGATCGGGAAGATGGGCAAGTTAGCCCTGACGAACAGGCCATAGACGACGAGTCGGAGGGAAGCACTTATCTTCCACCCTCCGAGGATGAGGTGAGCCTTGGCAACGAGGATTTCATCGTGCCTGAGGAACCTCTCGAGTAAGAACGCTTTAGGCGTCAGCTAATAGCCACTACAAGAAGCCTGAAAAAGAAGTAGCAGCAGCTTCAAGCTGATCAAGATCTGCTCAACGATAGATGGACTGATGTCCTGGCAGCCAAAGAATGTGGCCTTAAATGCCCAGCCAAAAGTTACCAGAAGCGCAAATTACTACCTTAGTTCAATGACGAGGTGCCGGAGCCCGTACCATCATCACACAATGCGGCTGACCGACCACCACGCGGTCGGGATAAAGCGGCAACTCAAGCCGAACACCAGACTGCCCCACCTCGCCGCAAAGGCAAGGACAAAACAACTCGGGGTTACACATATGACCTTCGGCAGGACCTGGATAGTAGAGCAGGACATGCAAGATCGATCTATGGATCGCGAGGACGTGCTTCGACACGCGACAACGGCTACCTATTCGGACGTGACAAACCTAGTCACGCCCGGGCCGAAAACCGCAGACGGACTCCATTGGAGCTACGTCACGATGCGGCCCGATGTAGAGGCGCCACACACCCTCTTTGCTTCACCGACGAAGTAATGGATCATGAATTCCCAGAAGGGTTTAAACCCATAAACATCGAATTATACGATGGAACAACCAATCCCGCGGTATGGATCAAGGATTTATTCTCCACATCCATATGGCCCGTGGAGATGATCTTCACGCCATCAAATACCTCCCACTAAAACTCAAAGGGCCAGCTCGACACTGGTTAAACAGTCTGCCTGAAAATTCTATTGGCAGCTGGGAGGACTTGGAAGAAGCCTTCCTTGACAACTTCCAAGGTTTATATGTCCGGTCACCACACGCCGATGACTTAACTCACATAGTTCAACAGCCTGGAGAGTCAGCCAGGAAATTCTGGACTAGGTTCCGAACTAAAAAGAACCAGATCGTCGACTGTCCAGATGCCCAAGCCCTAGCGGCCTTTAAACATAGCATCCATGATGAATGGCTCGCCTGTCACCTCGTCCAGGAAAAGCCGAAGTCCATGGCAGCCCTAACGGCACTCATGACCCGCTTTTGTGCGGGTGAGGATAGCTGGCTGGCCGATAGCAGAAACACAGAAAGCAAAACGGGCACCCCCGAGGTCAAAAAGAGCAACAGCAAGCTCCGACGCAGCGGACACAAACGCCGAAGCAATGGTGACAACACCAATGACACGACAGTCAATGCCGGATTCAATGGCTCCAAGTCCGGTCAGCGGAAGAAGCCATATAAAAGAAACAACTAGGGACCATTCAGCCTGGACCGCATACTCGACCGTCCGTGCCAGATCCATGGCACCCAAGATAAACCAGCCAATCATACCAACAGAGATTCACTACTAGAATCAGCTACTTTGCCATCTCCCAGCTCTTTGCCGTCTGCTAGCAGACGGCAAGGAAGCTCTTTGCCATCATCTACCGAAAAGCAGACGGCAAAGAAACAGCAGACGGCAAAAGAGGCCTTTGCCATCGGCCGGATCTTGGTCGTCAGCTGGCTGGCGGCAAAGAGAGAGGTAGCCCCCAACCCGCGCCCATTTAGAAAAAACTTCACGCCCAACCTCTTTGTCGTCTGCTAGCAGACGGCAAAGAGAGATAAAGACAGACGACAAAGATCGGCGGACGGCAAAGAACAGACTAACTAACGGTCGCCACCCCCCCACCCGTTAATTTCTCTTCTCTCCCTCTCTCCTCCCCGACGCCCCGCCACCAGATCACCACCACACGCGCCAACCCGCCGCCGCCCGCCGCCGCCGCCCCCCGCTGCCGGCGCCGCCCCCGCCCGCACCCGCTGGGCCCGTCGCCCCACCACCCGGCCTCCGCCCCACCCCACTCGCCGACACCCGTCGCCCCACCACCCCACGCCACCCGCCGCTTAGCGCCGCCCCCCCCCACCCGCCGCCGCCAGCCGCCGCCCCACCCACCCGTCGCCCGCCCTCCTCCCCCACCCACCCGCCATCGCCCGCCAGCCGCCGCTGGCGCCGCCCCCGCCGCCAGTGCCGCCTTGGCACCGCCTCCACACCGCCACCCCGCCCTGGTGCCCCCGCCACCCCGCTGACCGTCCCCATTGTTCCGGTGAGGGACTAATTTTGTTTTCTTCTGTTTTTTCATTCTTTTGCTGTTTAATTGTTAGTGCTAGATTGTGTTAGTGTTAGTGTTAGAAAATATTTAGAAGAAGTAGAAGAAGTAGGAGTAGTAGAAGAAGTAGAATAAGAAGAAAATAAAAGAAGTAGAAAAAAGATGAAAAAAGAAAAAGAAGAAAAGAAGTAGAAGAAGAGAAAGGAAGAAAAGAAAAGAAGTAGAAAAAAAGATGAAAAAAGAAGAAGAAGAAAAGAAGTAGAAGAAGTAGAAGAAGAAGAAAAGAAGAAATGAAAAGAAGTAAAAAAGTAGAAAAAAGATGAAAGAAGAAGAAGAAGAAAGGAAAGAAGAAGAAGAAGAGAAAGAAAGAAGAAGAAGGATAGAAGGAAACACCCCGACCCTCTGACCCCGACACGACACCCCGACACCCCGACCCCCTGACCCCCCTGACCCCAACACCCTGACCCCGACACCCCGACCCCCTGACCCCTGACCACGACACCTCGACCCTGACACCACACCCCGATCCCGACACGACACCCCGACACCCCGACACCGACACGACACCCCGACCCCCGACACCTCCCGAAAAGGTGTTCTTTGGCCTTCCAGCGGCCGACGGGGTCATATATTTGTGAATTATTAGTTAGGTCATATATTTCTTGATTTTGTTATGAAAAACATCATATATAATCGTGTTGATCGGGTAGATTTAAATGTGCAGTTGTTTCATCGCTGCGAGGTTTGGTGTTCGACGACCTCGCCGTGCGTTTGACGAGCTCTGCCCCTTCGTTCGTGGGTGAGCACAAATGACATGTTCTCCTCCCCCATTAATTATTTGCTCTATTCTGGTGTACGTGCCGATGAAATTTGATAGCTAGCTATATATGTGTCTTGAATCATCAGTATGCGTAACCAATATGTGTCTCC
This sequence comes from Aegilops longissima, assembly GCA_021605205.1. Lineage (NCBI taxonomy): Eukaryota > Viridiplantae > Streptophyta > Magnoliopsida > Poales > Poaceae > Aegilops > Aegilops longissima. The sequence continues at coordinate 36,852,353 of CM038682.1, read as the reverse complement.
CGTTCAAAAGCGTCATAGTTATAAATATGCATGCATTTGCATGTTTATAACCTTGACTCTTTCAAATTGTCCAACGCTATCCATGGACAGCCCGAGTATGTGTAGATTGGGTTCGTTTTCCCATATGCTTTGCTCCGGATCCGACGCATAGATTTCGTCAGTGCCTCCTCTGTTGTTCTCCGGGTACAATCCTCTCTGTTTATTGCAGAGACGTGTATCAGGAGAACATCGGGGAGGTGCTGCCAAAATTTTGCGTCGGATCCGGAGCATAGCATGGGAAATGAACCCAATCTACACATACTCGGGTGGGATTAGGACCTATCATTACCTATTAGAGTGTAGGTTGCATGGACATAATAAAATTGACAAAGTAGATCAACTGATGAATATATACATGGTGAATTATATATATGATTGTTGTGTGTCCAGTACCTCTGAAAGTCAAGATGAGTGATCGTGCGTGGATGTATACCGGTCACACTGGTCAGAACAAATGGAGCGCAGAATGGTTCATAAAAACCAAGGGGTTTGTGCAAGCCGCGTTTGCAAATGGCCAGAGGAAAACCTGGTGCCCCTGTTTCCGGTGCGGCAATTGGGAAAAGAGGACAGAGGCTGAAATGGGCAAACACCTGCAGAAGAGTGGTTTTACGCCCGATTATACGGTGTGGACATTTCATGGTGAGTCTGCCCAACGTGACCGAGCTGAGGTGGATCGTCGTCGCACCGACGAGCATGGTACCGGGATGGAAAACATGGTGCAAGACTATGATGATGCTCGGGATTCGGACGAGGAGATGGAGGAATCTGCAAAGGCCTTCAATGAAATGTTGGAGTCTTCAAAACGTCCGCTCCACGAGCACACTGAGCTTTGTCACTTGGATGCCATCTCACAAGTAATGGCTCTGAAGGCTCAGTTCAACTTGGGCAGAGAATGCTACGACGCAATTATGATAGTATTTGGACGCTTTCTACCCAAAGGCCATGTAATGCCTGCAAACCTGTACCAGTCGGACAAAATCCTCCGTGCACTGAAGATGCCCTATGAGAAGATACATGCCTGTGAGAAAGGATGTGCCTTATTTAGGCTTGACTATGCGGACTTGAACTATTATCCCATTTGCAAGTCTTCCAGGTATATTGTGGTAGACAACGATATGGGTGAGAAGACACAGACCAAAATCCCCGTTAGTGTTCTTTAGTATATGCCAATCGTACCAAGACTTCAACGTCTTTTCATGGTCGAAGAGACGGCCAGACAGATGACATGGCACAAAACAGGCAAAAGAACCGAACTAGATGCATATGGGAATCTGATGATGGTACACACATCGGATGGTGTTGCGTGGAAAAAGTTTGATGAATTACATGCCGACAAAGCGGCAGATCTGAGGGATCCTCGAGTCGGCATCAGCACGGATGGGTTCAGTGTGTTTGGTATTACGGCAGCCCAACACAGTTGTTGGCCCGTATTTGTCTTTCCACTCAATCTCCCCCTCGGACAGATTTTGCAAAGAAAGAACATTTTCCTGACGTTGATAATTCCAGGGCCCAACTATCCGGGGAAAAATATGAATGTGTACATGCAGCCGCTTAAGGACCAATTGCAAGAAGCCCGGATAATGGGTTCAAGACATATGACGCCTATAGCAAACGAAACTTCATAATGCGTGTACGGTACATGTACTCGACGATGACTTGTCTCACGATGCGCTATTCGTTGGCTGGTGTGTGCATGGAAGGTTCCCGTGCCCCACATGCAAGGGAGCTCTTGAGTTTCGTTCGCTTCAGGCCGGTCGCAAGTTTTCTTGCTTAGACATGAATAGACAGTTCCTGGATCCTCGCCATAAGTTCAGGAAAGACAAGAAGAACTTCATCAGAGGTAGAGTTGTAAAAAACTCAGCACCACCTGCGTTGACAGGCCAACAGACCCTGGATCAGTTAAACGCTTTCGAGCCAGATCCAGAGCGTCCAGGGTACTTCAAGGGGTATAATTCTAAGAACGCCTAGACTCACAAAACATGCTTATGGGATCTGCCTTACTTCAAAGACCTCCTTTGCCCACACAACATCTACGTGATGCACACTGAGAAGAATATCGCCGAGGCACTTTTTGGTACATTGTTCGGCATAGATGGGAAGTCAAAGGATAATACTAAGGCTAGAGTTGATCTGGAGGCGCTATGTGATAGGCCGTTACAAAACATGAAAGAACCGAAAGGAAAGCAGAACTGGACGAAGCCAAAGGCATGGTTCAATCTTGGAAGGCCAGCTATGAGGGAAATTATCTTGTGGGTGAAAATGCAGTTGATGTTCCCCGATGGGTATGCAGTGAATCTAAAGAGGGGAGCGAGTCTTGATAAATTGAAGATATTTGGTCTCAAGAGTCATGATTGGCACATATGGATTGAGAGGGTAATGCCGGTGATGTTGCGTGGCTTCATCCCTGAGGATGAATGGCTAGTACTGGCAGAACTCAGCTATTTCTTCCGTGTTCTTTGTGCGAAAGAACTATCGCCTAGCGTGCTAGAAGAAATGGAAGAGTTGGCGCCGGAGTTGATCTGCAAGTTAGAGAAGATCTTTCCACCGGGCTTCTTTAATCCAATGCAGCATTTGATTTTGCATCTCCCGACCGAGGCAAGATTGGGGGCGGCAAAATCATTGGTGCTACCTAACCGAGAGGATGCGAAGACGCTTGAGAAAATGTAAAATAAACGAGAATTGAAGCATCGATGGCTGAGGCATTCATCACTGAGGAGGCGGCAAACTTCGTGATAGCACACTACGAAGCCAAAAATCGCCATTTGCATGATCCGAAGCCTCGGTACAATGCTGACGACCCTGAAAAGGGTGGATCCAACCTCAGCCTATTCAAAGGGAATCTCGCACCAGCCAGTGTTTCAAATCTAGTATCTTTGGATAAGGAAGAATGGTGGACCATTTCATTGTATATCTTCAACAACCTGATAGAAGTGCGGCCGTACATCGAGTAAGTTCTCGGTACATTGTTTCGCAACTTCTATTTCCTTTGAACTGCTCTTATTCCTGGATATTTCATACAGTCGAATACGTCGCCCTATTCTCGTATGGAGCGGTGATCCAAAAGGATTCCGTCGAAGGGTATGAGCTTCTCGCAAAGCAAGGAGGCGGCTATCCCGGTTTCATCTCTTGGTTCAAACAAACGGTAATTTCTATTAGACAATTTCATTTCATTCGCTAATTTGTGCGTAATGCAACAATCCTTTCATATTAAACTTGTAGGCTAATTCAGAGTCTATGGACGCCGAATTGAGACAAGTCGCTAATGGTTTTGACTATGAGGTCCGTTCATTTGACAAATATGACATCAACGGGTATCGCTTTCGTACCTATGGCAAAGAGTTATCTATGGCCGACCGAAAGTCTACAAATTGTTGTGTATCTGCTATCGGCGAAGGAGGTACCGAGTTTTATGGGAGAGTTGAAGCAATTTATGAACTTCTATTCTATGGTGAAAACCCACCAAATGTCGTAGTCTTCAAATGTTATTGGTTTCAGCCGAAGGAGACTAGAAGGACTCATGAACATATAGGGCTAGTTGAAATCAACCAAAGCACCATTTAGATGTTCCTGATGTCTATATTACGGCTCAACAGGCGACCCAAGTATTCTATCTACCGTGGGCCTGCCAAACTAATCCAAATCAGAAAGATTGGGATGTCGTTTATGAAGTGCCGCCACGTGCTAGACTATCTCCCCCAAAGGAAGAGGATTATGAACCTCACATTAACCCAGACACATATGAAGGAGAATTCTTCCAAGAGACATGTCTTTCCAAAAAGCGTTTCAAGAACCGCTATACTTCACCCCAAAACATTGAAGTAGACAGCGATAGTGAATCCGACATCACCCCAGAGGAGGAACAAGAAGAGCCGGAACAAGAAGAGGTCACTGCTGCGGATGACCTGTCAATGCTTGACCGATTACGTCAAGGTGGCCTTCCACATGTTGATGCCACTGAACCCTATGAGCCTGTCATTGATTATAGTGATGATGATGATTATGCATTTATTGATGATACTGATCGAGATTATTAGTAGTGTCAGGTATTCAATTTTTTTATGTTTTACTTGATGATGATACACTTAAGTGATATACATATTATTATTCATGTCGGTATTTTCTTATGTTGTACTAATTTCATTTACTCTTTGTAATGGCAGGTGTTGAAAGATGGAAGGGGAGCCGACTGAGGCCAAGGACAAACGTGCCCAAATTGAAGGTGTGCCTCACCATCAAGGTAGCTCCAGCTTATATCAGTTCGGGCGGAACTGGGTATGTGGTTTGCTTCATGATTAATGCAATTCATTCATCATGCTAGCTTGAGCCCTTTAATTACTAATTTACTTTGTTTCTCTCTTTCAGGCATGCTACAATAAGACGAATAAGGTGCCAGAGGGGTACGACCTGTATGTCATGGCCCACACTGCCTCTTACAAGCAAGTCAAGGGGAAGGCAAGGAAAGGGGAGGACTTTAACCCGAGCCAGATTCCCATTGATCCAGAGCAGGTGATGATATCTGGTGGCGGGAGGTCCCGTGGCTCCATATCCATTGATCCAGAGATTGCTCCTGAGACCACGGTGAGTTTAATTTGAATGGACGTTACTTGCTAGTCTTAACATTTGAGTGTCATCATGCTAGCGAAACATTGGAAATGATCTTTGGTGCAGCGTAGCTCCAGACAAGCATCACACGATCCTTCTCCAACTACTGGCACGAGCAAGCCCGCTCCTACACCTCCGTGATCACGGTATTGTTTTTTGCTTAACAAATGCATAAAAACCTAGACTTAGCTTTATTTCCTCCAATATGCTTACCTTAATGACCTAGAGTTAGCTTCTTTTCCTCCAAAATGACTTAATAAGCTTACTGACCTCCAAAACAAGCCATACTTAGCTTTGTTTCCTCCAAAATGACCTAAGTTAGTTATAATATGCTTATTTAACTAGGTTTGCTCCAAAATGATCCATTTTACCTAAGTTAGCTCTAAAATGACCCCTTTTCCCTTAGTTAGCTCATAAATGACCCATTTTACCTAGATTATCTCCAAAATGATCCATTTTACCTAGATTATCTCCAAAATGATCCATTTTACCTACGTTAGCTCTAAAATGACCCATTTTACCTACGTTAGCTCTAAAATGACCCATTTTACCTACGTTAGCTCCAAAATGACCCATTTTACCTACGTTAGCTCCAAAATGACCCATCTTACCTACGTTAGCTCTAAAATGATGCATTTTACGTAAGTTAGCTCATAAATGATCCATTTCACCTAAGTTACCTCACAAACGATGGCGTGCTTCTTCTTGTATTCTTCTTCTTCTAGTCACCTTTTCCTAACTTTCTTATTTGCCATTTTGCAGATTTCATTCACTTCTCGGAAGCTAGCTTGCTATGATGGAGTGCTTGTTTTTTATTTCATTCTCTTCTAGTATTCTCCTAGTTTGCTACGATGGAACTTGCTATCTTGATGAAACTTTGCATTGTAATATGTATGTGCAACTTCCTAATGGTTGCAACTTATGTGTATGTGCAACTTGCTATGTATGAATGGATGGAACTATATATGTATGTACGATGAAATTTATGTGCTGGATATGTCATATGTTTGCTATTAAATAGCCCTGTGAAATATATCTATATATGTCATTTATATTTGCTGTAAAAATTGTTGGATTTAAGAAAAACAGAAAAAGAGCCAATATGCAGGCTCTTTGCTGTCTGCCACCGACGGCAACGGGCTCTTTGCCAACAGCCGCGGACGGCAAAGAAGACACGTGGCAGCCAACTGTGCTTCCTGGGAGCTGACCCATTTGGTCAGTTTGCCTATAGTGGCAGACGGCAAAGAGTAAACAATTTTGCCGTCAGCGGCGGACGGCAAATGCCCGCCGTGTAGTGACGTCTAGCTGACATCATACGACAGACGACAAAGGCATGACAAATTTTGCCGTCAGCGGCAGATGGCAAAGGCCTGTCGTTAGCCACCTAATGGACTAACAGCGCAATTTTTGCCATCTGCTTTCTTTGCCGTCCGCTGCTGATGGCAACGACCCCTTTGCCGTCAGCCACCAAAAGCGGACGGCAAAGTAGGTCTTTACCGGACCTTACTTTGCCGAAGCCTGTTGCCGTCCGTGGCGGACGGCAATGACCTTTGTTGTCCGCCGTTCATTCCTTTGCCATCCGCCGTGGCAGATGGCAAAGTAGCTGATTCCTATAGTGATTGTTGGGTTTTTAAACTGGCCGGCAAGTTAAATGCCGAGAACAAAGAAATGGGATCGCAAAGCGAGGACGATGACGAGGAGCCCCGGCAACCAAACACAATGGGAAAAAAGAAGTCCCCCCCCCCCCAGGTGAAAATGGTGAACATGATATATGCTACACACATCCCCAAGAGGGAGCGCAAACGCGCGCTCAGGGACGTCTATGCGATAGAGCCAGTCGCCCCAAAATTTAATCCATGGTCGTCATGCCCGACCAGTATCCATCATGGCGGTTTAGCTGCATTGGTCCCTGACCCAATAATTGACTGATTCCACCTGACAATAGTCCTCATGGACATGGGCAGCAGCTTGAACCTGCTCTATCAGGATACAGTGCAAAGTGGGCATTAACCCATCACGGATCGAGCCCACAAAGACTACCTTCAAAGGAGTCATACCAGGGGTAGAGGCCCGTTGCACGGGCTCAATTACGCTAGAGGTTTTCTTCGGATCTCCGAAGAACTTCTGAAGCGAAGAGTTAATCTTTGATATCGTCCCTTTTCGCAGCGGCTACCATGCACTTTTCGGACGAACTGCATTCGCTCGATTCAATGCGGTCCCTTATTATGCTTACCTCAAGCTCAAGATGCCCGAACCACGCAGCGTCATAATAGTTAATGGAAATACGGAACGCTCCCTCCGTACCGAGGAGCACACCGCAGCCTTAGCAGCACAAGTACAGAGCGGCCTTTTCAAGCAAGGCCTTAATTCGGCGGCCGAGCCCCCGGACGCTATCAAGAGCGTCCGTACCACTCTGCAGCAGGATAGCCCAGCTCGTCAAGAGCTCGACTAGAAATTTGGCCTCCGTCCCAGTCCCGATGAAGTGGCGGCATTCGCACCGCGCGTACGTAACTACGCACTCAAAATACCATGGGGACAGGCGGAGGCATAACTAGCTTGTGATCCACAATACGACACATATACTTTCACAGTTTCTTTTCGGCTTTTCATGTTTCTTCACCAGAGGCCTTCCCTGACGACTTGATCGCAGGTCCTTTCAAAGGACAAATACATGAAGCTGGCAGTCAGCTTGGACGTAGAGGGAAATTTCTAAGTGGTTTCTTAAACAACCACTCTACCTGTCTCTAGGGTCCCGCGCGTAGCTCTCCCTTGGTCGTGGCATGTCAAATAGCCCGTTGGTTATCACACTACTTGTACCAACGCGCTTTGATGTATTAATCAAATCATAATGGAAACAGTTTGCGGCCCAAATTTTAGGGCCCCTGCTTATTGCTTTTGCTCCTTTTCTGTTTTCCTTTTTTAGTATTAATAAGCTTATCAGATAGCACCCGTACACTGTGGTACGTTTCGATTTGCCAGGGGCTTCATAGTGCCCCGCACTATGGCAACAAAGTCCGAACACTTTTTACAGTATAGTTCGGCACCCTGAATATAGCACTATATGCATTGGCTCCAAATCATGTCTTTGGTCAATAGTTGGGTTGCCCGGCTCCTGTGCTTGCTACCTTACGTTCCGCTATATCGGCTAAGTAAGTAAAGGGAGCACTACTGCGATTGTGCCCTGGTTTACTAGAAGGAGCACCTCGGTAGAGAAAGCCGAAAACTGACTGTCATGATGCGGCCAGAGCCGGTCAGCTCTTTGGAGGTTTCAAACCGATAGAGATTTTTTCTGCATTATGCGAAGGATCGGTACTTACCCGGTCAGGTGCTTGTAGCATTCTAGTTCGTATACTAGGGGCTGCGCCCACATTTTTATTGTCAAACTCCTATGGCAAAGAGAGCGGTAAAGCCGAATAGTCTGATTGCCTGGTTCGTTGCACTAAACACCTCCTTCAATGACCAAACAATTGGATCAAGAGTGTTTAGATTCAATCCCGAACACCCCCGTACTACCTACATGGGGGCAGAAGCTGATGACTGGCCAACTCTCAGATTTCATACAAAACGGCTGCACAGGAGGTAAAATTTTTTAACATAACAAAAATTATATTACATAACAACCTTGTTTCATAATACATGGAAGAGACAACATGAATGTATTCATTCAAAGATAATGTCTTTCGCACATTGCGTCGCTACAATGCGGCACCCCTCCAGGACGTCTTCAAAATATCGCTCTGGCGTGCGGTCCTCCTTGCCCTCCGGCGGCCCTCCGGTCACGAGCTTGACGGCGTCCATCTACGCCCACCAGACCTTGATGCGGGCGAAGGCCATGCGCGTGCCCTCGATGCATACCGACCGCTTGCTGACGTCCAGCCGAGGACAGGCGTTCACCAGCCACTTCACGACTACGAAGTAACTGCCGGGTATAGCTTCGGCAGGCCACAACCGGATTATTAAATCCTTCATGGCCAGTTCGGCCACCCTGTGCAGCTCGACCAGCTGCTTTAGCTGATCGGTGAAGGGCACTGGAAGTTCTGGCGTAAGGTACTGCGACCAGAACAACTTCTCCGTTGAGCTTCCTTCTTTGGCTCGAAAGAACTCCGCAACGTCTGACACACTGCGCGGCAAATCCGCAAGCGCTCCTGGAGAACTCCGAATCTGGGTTAGTAAGACATACTGCTTCTTCACATACTTGCTTTGCATACTAAACGCCTTACCCACCGTGATCTTCCTGGCCTCCTGGATCTCCTGGAAGGTGCCCTGGGCCTCAACCCAGGCTTCTTCCGCGCTCTGGTGGGCCTTGGCGAATTCGGCCTCTCAAGTCGAAACATCGCACTCCAAGGCCTTGCATTTCTTCACAACGTCCTGGTGCTCCTGCTGGACCTCATTGACCCTAGCCTTGAGCTTCTTACGGGCGGCTTGCTCCTTGGCAGCTTTCTCCTTGGTTTCGGCCAGGGCCTTTTTAAGGGTCTCGACCTCGGTCGTCGCCCCTACACATATCATAACACTATGGTCAATACACATCATTTATTCTTTCTGAATACACAGCGAGTCATTACATACCTTGCTGGTCCTCTAGCTGCTTCCTCACTTGGCTGAGCTCCTCCTCGGCCCGCTCCAGTCTCTGCTTTAGTCCGGAGACTTCGGCAGTGTGTGAGGTCGCGGCCAGCAACGACGCCTGCTCATTCATATACAAGACACATTTAGTTAGTTTCCTGCAAAAATGAATTGATCCTCTCTCCGCTTTTTCTTTGTGAACATCGGACAATGTCTCAGGGGCTACTGTCTATATGGGGATTTTCTCCTTTGCGTCGCTTACCTCAAAACCTGTCAGCAGGCCGCTGCAGGCTTCGGTCAGTCCGCTCTTGACGGACTGAACCCTCTCAATCACCGTACCCATAAGGATACGGTGTTCTTCCACAATGGAAGTGCCTCACAACGCTTCCAGAAGATTGTCCGGTGCCCCTGGTTGAACAGAGGTCACCGGTGGAATAGGCACACCTCCATCTTTCAAAGGAGGCTGCACGCCGGACTCCAGAACCGTATCCGGACGGGGGCCAAAATGAACACATCCCCCATCGCCAGTCACCATGGGGGACTGCTCCCCCATGTGTCCGGCGGCCGAGGTTTCGCCCTCCCGCGCCACCCTGACGGCCTCCTGACACTCTCCCTGGCCTGGGAAAGTCCTTCGCGACAGCACCTCGGCGTCGCCCTTGGCCGTGGGAGAGTAAGCGACCAGCAGTGACGGGCTGGCCATCGCCCTTGAATCCAACGAACCTCTTGACGAGGATCGCTGGGAGCTGTCGTGGGCCGGACTGCAATTTCACAATTAACCATGTTAATACAATGAGGAGGAAAGGCCGGATACACGGGCGAGTTCGAGTCTGTCAGTACTTACGATGCGGCCAGGGGCTTGCGCGTGGGGCGTCGCTCCAGACTGCTGTCGATGCCGCACGGGGTTTTATCCGTGCGGGAGCCTTTCCCGTTCTTGGGCGCCTTGTGACACTCCAAAAATATCCTTTTGGTTTTCTTCAAAAAATTTGTTGGATTTGAAGAAGGTCTTCTAAACCCTTCCAAAAATCTCTCTCAAAAGCTTTTTTTCCCTTTAGCCAATATTTTATTCTTGCATCTCCTTCAACTCTGGTGTTTGGTTTTTAAATTTTTCTTCTGATTGCCCTCTTCTCAAAATTCCAAGAAAAATCTTTGGAGTTTATTTTCTCTCAAAAAGAAAACCCTAGGAGTTTTTCATCCTCTTCCAAATTTGAAATCCATTCATGATTTTTACCATGCACCACATGGTAAAATCTTTCCAAAGATCTCTCCTTCCACTTTGGGCAATCCAAACATTCTGTCTCAACATTATTTCATTTATTTCTCCTCCCAAATCTTTTCTGTCTATTATTTTGAGCCTAGGTGATTTGCAAAGCAAGTACCTAAATGCATTTGAGTTTTGACCTCAAAGCAACTCCCCTGGATAGTCCTTGGTACCCACAACCTAGAACAATCAAGATCCACTCCTCTTCTGTTCAAAGATTTCAAATTTCAGTCTCTGCAAGTTTGGACCAGATTTGTCAAATTTGGTGAAATTCATATCTTCTCTGCTCCAAAAATTCCACAAATATTCAGGCAGCCCCTAGATGCAATGAGAGGCCCCTCCACCAAAAACCAGCTCAAGGAAAAATCCCTACATGCCTAAACCATTCTGTCGAACACCTTGCATGCACTATTAATGTTCATCTTCAGTTGAATTCAGAATTCAGTGTCGATCTCCGTCAGAGTTTCAGTCACATGCTCACAGTGCACTTGGCACGTTGCTCGCAGCCTAGCCTGCTTGTCCGGAGCTTCACACGCGTGCTTGGCGTGTTTCTGGCGTCGGTGGCACCACTGCCGCCAAGCTGGCGCGGCGTGTCTTGCGGCGGCAGAACCACCGTGGCGGCGGCGAGGAGCAGAACGGCGGCTGCGCCGTTCGGCGCCGCCTAATCATCCTGGTAGCTCCGGCAGCGTTTCCTTGCCAGCACGCATGCAGCACCGTTGCCGTGGCACAGCACACGCAGAGCGCGTTCTCTGCCGCCCGACGGGCGTCGGCCGTTCCGTCGAGACATGCCGTAACCTCGCCCACCCTGCTGAGTTGGACCTTTGGGATGGCACCAGATGCCCTCTAGTCGATGCCCAAACTCCTAAGCCGACCGTGCAGCCACAGCGCGCCCGTAATCACCTCGCGGAGAACCCGTTCTTCGGCAACCGCCTCGGGCGGCTATATAGCACCCGAAGCGCTCTCGCCCCGCACACCTCCACAACCTCTCCAGACCTCGCCAAGCCCCTGGAAGGGCCTCGAGGGGCTCTTCTTCCCCGACTCCGGCCACCTCGTTCCGCCTCGGCCTCCATCTCGATCCACTCCGGTGAGGTCGTCTCCAGCGCCCTAACCTCGTCAGCAACCCTCTCGGGCAACCAAGAGTCTAACCCCCACCCCAATTTGATCTTCACAGCCCTCTCCGACGAGGTCCACGACCACCAGAATCGCCGTCCGCCGGAGCAAGCGTCGCCGTCGACGTGGTACTCGCCGACGACCACTTCCACCTCCCACAGACGCGGAAGGACGTGCTGATCACGAAGGTACCGTCCGATCACTCTGCCTCGCCGTGGATCGCCGCCGGCGACCACCGCACTTCTCGGGCGCCGTCGCGCCCTGTTTCCCTGTTTTAAAATTTCAAGCTCGACAGGTGGGACCCGCCTGTCAGCCTCTCTTTTGTTTTTTTGAATCATTTTCTGAAAGCTTACTTTGGCAAATACGCTTCCACTCTGAACCGTTTTTCTGGACTTTTCTTCAAAGCCCCCTGGAAGTTTTCTGTTTCATTACAGATGGGTCCTTGGACCAAAACCCTTATAACTTTTTAACAGAAAGGAATTTTTGAGTGATTCTTTTTCTGTCCTCTTCAAATTTTGTCTGTTTTTTATCATATTTATTTGAAAAATATTTGGATCAACTTTCTGTAGCCCACGGTATTTACGTTAGCACGTGTATTTTGTGTACCGTAGATACCGAAGGAGGTGACGGAACCGCGAACTTCGCCGAGCTAGACCCCGACTACTCCGAACCAGGCAAGCAATGTTTGAACTTCTAATATGATGAGTGTTTGGGCATGTTTGCATTACTTCTCTTATCATGGCACGTTCATGAGCATTTCGATGATGAGTTATCTCGTAAGAATTGAGGCAAATGAGCTCGGTAAATCCATGAGTTGTTGGAAACATGTTGCATGGCCATGAGTTGGCATGAGTATGGGTAAGATGGCAGTGTTGCAGCATGCCAGGCTTATGCCAGATTGTTGACCCAGTGTCAACATAAATCAGTCAGATTCCCGTCCGTCTTCCCTTCCGTACTACCACCTGTTTCCCGCAAGGGATACGGCTTAGTAGGTTGCAAACCACTTCCTGGTACACACCAAATCGAGAGGCGGGATGAGGGTTCGATGGCCTGGATTAAAGCCTTTCATCCGGTCAGGGGCATGGGTGTTTCGGTTGGGACGAGAGGGGGCACCCTTAGGCGCTGCGTATATAAATTTGACCCCATGCTATTCGAGATTGTGATCTCCCGTCTCAAAGTTTTTCTTAAACGCTGTCTAGGGTGATTCCTGCAGCGTGAGGTATGATGGGTGTGTACTAGCTAGTTGTGTTTCCTCCGAAATACCGTAAATAGAACTAGTCCTTCGTGACTACGGAAATCCGTTGGCTGTGGACTATTTTGGTACAAACTCTGCAGAGTCAAAATCCTTGAATTCATCTTATTCATGTCCGGGTACCGTGTTCACCTTATCTTGTCAAATATCAGTCTCGGTGACAGAGACTCCCGATAACTACTTGAGTGTTAAATGTTTATTTCCTGTGAATGGACTAACCCGCTTATTGTCTTGTGATCAATATTTTCCGTGAGCACTATATCTTGTCAGTTATGAATAATGAATTATAAGCCCTTTCTGCGATGTCGCTCAGACGTCCGACTGCGGCATTGTTGATATTTAAATTCATTATAAGCCCTTTCTGCGATGTCGCTCAGACGTCCGACAGCGGCATTGTTGTTATTTAAATTCATTATAAGCCCTTTCTGCGATGTCGCTCAGACGTCCGACTGCGGCGTTGTTATCATTTACTTTTATAAGCCCTTTCTGCGATGTCGCTCAGACGTCCGACTGCGGCGTTGTTATTGTTTACTTTTATTATAAGCCCTTTCTGTAATGTCGCTCCGACGTCCGACTGCGGCACACATGTATTTTTATTTCAATATAAGCCCTTTATGAGGTGTCGCTCGACGCCTTCGTGGCATGTTTTACTTATTTGTTCACCCTTGAGGCGTAACTTGACACCGATCGGTTTTGAGTTTTGTCTTCTTTGGGTTTTTGAGCGGACTACCGCCGACTCCCTTCTTATTTACTTTGCTAACTATTTAAAATGAGCATTGTTAAAATTAATCATGTCGCATTCATGCATTCATTTGTTATATCTTTTTTCCGAACTGTCTTGCGAGTACTTTCAAAGTACTCACCTGGCTTGTTGATTAGGCGGATCTTGTGAAGGCGATCTCATGGATGAAGAGTTCGATAGCGAGTCCGACGCCTAGAGGAATCCCAGTCAGTCTCGTGCGACCCCTGGATCAGTCATTGTGATATATCCGCTTCCGCTACTCAAATAAATTCATTGAGCCTCACCTCGACGCTCGATGAGCCGCCAGTGCAGTAGATTTATTGACCACCCCACTGTGTTATTCCTCCAACCACTCATAACTCGGGTCAGTAGTATTTTCCACGCCACACCATTGTGCCATATCCGCCATCATGTATAATTATCGGCGTGTTTGTAATAATTGGTTGGGCATCTTCAGTCCGACCCTGCATTATTGTAATGCTACTGGCTTATTGTATCAAAGTTTTGTCTACCTGTATGGGGGATTTTCCTCATATTGGACTTCATAGGTCGGTTGTTCAATAAATATTTTTATTGAAAAACCGGTCGTGACAAGCTTGGTACCAGAGCCAGGCTGACTGTAGGAAGCCACTAGGTGCGATCGCTAATCGGTTATTAGCATAATAGAGCTATTTATTATTTTCACAAATGTAGTCAATTTCTGACAGTTAGCATAAATTTATGATTTGACTACTCAGGACTTTTGCCTACTTTTGGTAGATGGCTGGCAACGACTGTGAGTCGCAGATGTTCGCCAACATGCCCGATGGGTTCGTCAAGCTTCTCTCCTTCATCGTCCAAGTCACGATGGGGCCATATGTGCGCCCAGTCTTCTCTCTCTCTCAGCACAAGGTCAATGACCGTCTAACCATGCACCAAGCCGCGGTGGAATTCAAGAGAGGACGAGTTGAGCGTTACCGGTTCGTGGGGAGAGCCATGCCCACAGAGAAGTATGCACTGCAGATGGCAGCCCGTGAGGCGATAGCTCGTCTCAGGGATATACTTCCTTCGATGAAGACTCGTCGCTACCGCTACCTGCCATGTCACGTGCCATATACCTGCCACTACGCGTTCTCTTGCCCCAGAGGAGAACGGGACGAAGCTTTTGAGATGCTTATCGAGTATCTCCGAGCTTTGGAGGCAGCCTTCGACAACCTGGTGGACATCTTTGTAGCTGCCCGCATGGACTCAGTCCATGGTTGTGCCGCCAACAGGAGGGAGCTCCTGCACGCCGCACCGCCACTGACTTTCGTCTCGTCATCAGCATCGTTTGCTCCTACTGCTCGCACCGCTACTCGTCGCCTGCCTACCACAGAGGAGTTTAACCATGTCATTGCGCCTACTCCGGTTCGTTCTGCACCACCACTCGTGCCCGCTCAGGTTCGAGTTGTCCCGCACAGGGCACCTGCTCCACCAACTCAGCGCAGCACCTCCCGTCTGGAGCCTATCTCCGAAGAGGAGGTTGAGTCCCCAGCCTCTCTATGCCTCACCCTTGGCAGGCCAAGGGAAATCCTTACCATCTCCGACTAAGTACGCTTAGCCGCCATGCGATGTACCGAGTTGTACGATATGTTTATATGTAAATAGGCTGTGAGAAGTAGCTTGTTTGCGCATCATGTAGGATCTGGAGAAGTGCACTAGACTAAATAACATGTCAGGATTATGTACACATATCCTGAGTGATGTATTGTATAATTACTGCTTGTGTGTAAGATATGTAATGAACGGTCCTTCTCCGTGCGCAAACGTATTTTCTCTTGAAAAATCTTGGAGCATTTGCGACCTTTGTCCATCTTCTTAAATTTATTGATTTTTGCGGCTCGATTTCTTTTCTTATGAGTGTTTCAAAATATATCCCCAGAGTGAACTATGTCTCGTCCTTGGACGCGCTCAATGCCAACTCCTACAGAGGAAAATTATGGCACACCCCCAGGCAACAATTTCACACAGGGGCAGACAAGTCAACAGGACAGTGAAACGGCACTTTCCCAAATGTGCCGTCTTTATGAACAAAGTCAGCAGCAACATCAGGAAATACTGAACCAAGTCATCAATATGGGAAATCACCGTGGACAGTATCAGCAGCAATCAAAATTATCTGAGCTATAGAAGACCCGTCCGCAAACATTTTCTCACACTGACAAACCTCTTGAAGCCGAGGACTGGCTTCGAGACATGGAGAGAAAGTTAATTATTGCCCAGTGTTCAGATCTTGAGAAAGTGCTTTATGCTCCGCATTATCTCACTGGAGCAGCCGCATCGTGGTGGGAAAATTTCCTACACATGCACCCGAACGAAAATAATATAACATGGGAGGAATTTAAAGAAGGTTTTCGTGGGGCACATATTCCTAAGAGTCTTATGAAGATCAAAGAGAGAGAATTTGATGACCTCAAGCAAAGGACAATGACGGTGTTAGAATACAACAGTCAGTTTACTCTACTGTCTCGCTACGCCAACGAGGAGCGTATGTTAGAAAACAAAAAGATGGAGAAATTCCTAGACGGTCTGACACCCGCGCTTAAATGCCAATTGGTCGTACACACCTTTCCAGATTTTAAGACGCTGGTGGATAAGGCCATTACCTTGGAAAATGAGAGACGCAGCTTAGAAGATTTCCGCAAGCGGAAGAGGGACCAGACTAATCATGCCCGCAACCACCGCAGCAAAACAGATGTACAGAAGAACTGGACACCCAAATCCACGACAAGCGTCTCACGCCCAATCAAGAATTTCCATGCAAGGGACAAGGAGTTCACATACCGCCCAGGCGTTACCTGTTACGCTTGTGGAGAAGAAGGGCACTATGCCAAGCAGTGCCCCAAGCCAAGGAACTCGACCCCAACGCCGAACAACGGAGGCAATAATTCAGCGCCAAAGCGCAGCAATTTCAACCCAAATAACAACCACAGGAAGGGTCATCTGAACCACGTGACCAAAGAGGAAGCACAAAATGCCCCAGATATCGTACTCGGTACGTTTCCTATCAACACAATACCTGCCATGGTTTTGTTTGATTCTGGAGCTTCTCACTTATTCGTTTCGAAAAGTTTTGCTTTGCAAAATAATTTTTCGATGCTTCCCTTGGAAAAATCTATGATCGTCAAGTCCCCTAGAATTAAGCAAGTTACCCAGAGTTACTGCCAGGATGTGGTTATCGAGTTTGAAGGGTTGAAGTTTCACGCAAATCTTATCGTGTTGGAAAATAAAGGACTGGATGTCATCTTAGGGATGGATTGGTTAACCACCAACAAAGGTTTTATTGACTGCTTCAACAGGACCGTAATTCTCACCCATCACCACGGGAAGATCATAAAGGTTTCTGCCAAGGAAAGAAAAATATCCCGGCAACCGAGATTGAACAAGGTGGATATTTCTGAATTAAGCAAGGTTCCAGTAGTGTGTGAATTTCCAGATGTGTTTCCCGAAGAGCTACCAGGCATGCCACCAGATCGAGAGATAGAATTCAACATTGAACTAGCACCCGGAACCGCTCCCATATACAAGAAACCATACAGAATGGCACCATCAGAATTGGTAGAACTGAAGAAGAAAATAAAGGAATTGTTGGAAAAAGGGTACATACGAGCCAGTTCCTCACCTTGGGGTTCACCAATTTTGTTTGCCAAAAAGAAGGATGGAACACTGAGATTGTGCATAGACTATCGAGCGCTAAACATGGTCACAATCAAGAACAAATATCCGATGCCACGAATAAATGATTTATTCGATCAACTCGCTAAGGCCAAGGTGTTCTCAAAGATTGACTTGAGATCGGCATACCATCAACTGAAAGTGCGAACCGAAGATATTCCCAAGACAGCTTTCACCTCCAGATACGGATTGTATGAGTTCACCGTAATGCCATTCGGACTAACAAACGCCTCAAGATATTTTGTTCACCTCATGAACAAAGTATTCATGAAGTTTATGGATAAGTTTGTTGTGGTATTTATCGATGATATTCTGGTATACTCCAAAACACCAGAAGAGCACGCTGAACATCTCCGGATTGTACTAGGAGAACTCAGGAAACATCAATTGTACGCTAAATTCAGCAAATGTGAATTTTGGCAAAAGCAAGTAGGTTTTCTGGGCCACGTACTGACCCAAGAACGTATCGCCATAGACCCAGAAAAAGTCAAGGCCGTACTTGGCTGAAAGCCACCATCCAGCGTGACAGACGTACGAAGTTTCTTGGGAATGGCAGGATACTACCGAAGATTTATTGAAGGTTTCTCCACCATAGCAAAGCCAATGACGCAACTACTCAAGAAAGACAGGAAGTTTGAATGGACGGAAGCTTGCGAGAAAAGTTTCCAAGAATTGAAGAGGAAACCGCACGACACCGACCAAGATTAATTGTGCCAGATATACACAAAAATTTTGAGGTATTTTGTGACGCATCTCGAAAGGGCATCGGGTGCGTACTGAAGCAAGAAGGCAAGGTTGTCTCATATGTTTCCAGACAACTTCGCAAGCATGAGGAAAATTATCCTACACATGACCTGGAATTAGCAGCAGTTATTCATGCACTCAAGGAATGGAGACACTTTTTAATTGGTAATCGTTGTGAAATATACACGGACCACAAAAGCCTCAAGTATATTTTCACACAGCCAGAACTGAATTCACGGCAGCGACGCTGGTTGGAATTAGTAAAGGATTATGATGTTGGAATCCACTACCACCCAGGCAAAGCAAATGTTGTAGCAGATGCTCTGAGTCGGAACCCCAGTCCGGACAACGACAGCATGCCAAACTTAAGACCTGAATTCCAGCAGGAATTCGCAAAGCTCAATCTGATGGTGGTCACCGAAGGCAGTGTGTCGAACTTTGAATTACAACCTACCCTGATAGAGAAGGTTAAAGAGGCTCAACGTGGACACCCCAACATTGAAGGCATAAAACGGAAGATGAAGTTGGGCAAGGCCTCAGAATTCGTTATTGATGAGCAAGGAATATTGTGGTACGGAAATAGGCTTTGCGTACCAAATATCCATGACCTTAAACAGCAAATCCTGGCTAAAGGCCACACCGCTCCATATTCAATCCACCCTGGAGGAACAAAAATGTACAAAGATCTTCAGGAAACATTTTGGTGGCATGGTATAAAAAGAGACATAGCCACGTTTATTGCATGCTCTGACTCTTGTCAACGCATCAAGGCCGAGCACCAGAAACCGGCCGGGCTATTGCAACCAAATAAGATACCCGAGTGGAAATGGGACGAGATTGGAATGGATTTTATTGTTGGACTACCTCGGTCACGACATGGACATGATGCCATATGGGTCATCACTGATAGACTGACTAAAGTAGCACACTTCATCCCCGTGAAGACAACACACACCACTCAGAAGCTTGCTAGGCTCTACCTTTCCCGTATTGTTTGCTTACATGGAGTCCCAAAGAAAATAATCTCGGACAGAGGCACTCAATTCGTCTCCCGATTTTGGGATCACTTACAACAAGCTCGAACTCAGCTGGCATTCAATTACCGCATACCATCCTCGCATGATGGGCGACTGAGCGAGTAAACTAGATTCTAGAAGATATGCTGAGAGCATGTGTCCTCACCTATGGGACCAGTTGGGAAGAGAGCTTACCATACACAGAATTCGCATATAACAACAGCTATCAGTCCAGCCTGCAAATGGCACCATTTGAAGCTCTGTACGGGCGAAGATGTCGTACCCCACTAAATTGGTCGGAAACCGGAGACAGTCATATCTTCGGCCCAGACCTGCTCAAAGAGGCTGAAGATAAGGTCAAGGTGATTAAGGACCGACTCAAGACAGCCCAAAGTCGACAAAAGAGTTATTACGATCAGAAGCATCGTGGAGTCAATTTTGAACCCGGTGAATTTGTGTACCTACGAGTATCCCCTATGAGAGGCCTGCATCGATTCAAGATAAAAGGGAAGCTAGCACCAAGATTCATCGGACCATTCTACATTGTAGCACGAAGAGGCACGGTGGCCTACCAGCTAGACATACCCGAAGAATTATCCGACATCCACGACGTATTCCACGTCTCCCAATTGAGGAAGTGTGTAAGCAACCCAGAGAAACAAATACCCCATAAAAACATTGACGTGCAGCCAGACCTTACACATCGGGAGCATCCGATAAAAATCTTGGAAGAGTCTGAAAGGAGAACCCAACAGAAAACCATCAAGTTCTTCAAAGTTCAGTGGAGCAACCACACCGAAAGTGAAGCCACTTGGGAAAGAGAGGATTTCCTTCGGACAGAGCACCCACAATTATTAGAGGATCAGCTGGAATCTCGGGGACGAGATTTTTCCTAAGGGGGTAGGTGTTGTGACACTCCAAAAATATCCTTTTGGTTTTCTTCAAATTTTTTGTTGGATTTGAAGAAGGTCTTCTAAACCCTTCCAAAAATCTCTCTCAAAAGCTTTTTTTCCCTTTAGCCAATATTTTATTCTTGCATCTCCTTCAACTCTGGTGTTTGGTTTTTAAATTTTTCTTCTGATTGCCCTTTTCTCAAAATTCCAAGAAAAATCTTTGGAGTTTATTTTCTCACAAAATGATAACCCTAGGAGTTTTTCATCCTCTTCCAAATTTGAAATCCATTCATGATTTTTACCATGCACCACATGGTAAAATCTTTCCAAAGATCTCTCCTTCCACTTTGGGCAATCCAAACATTCTGTCTCAACAAGTTCAACCCTTTTCTGAATTTTATTTCATTTATTTCTCCTCCCAAATCTTTACTGTCTATTATTTTGAGCCTAGGTGATTTGCAAAGCAAGTACCTAAATGCATTTGAGTTTTGACCTCAAAGCAACTCCCCTAGATAGTCCTTGGTACCCACAACCTAGAACAATCAAGATCCACTCCTCTTCTGTTCAAAGATTTCAAATTTCAGTCTCTGCAAGTTTGGACCAGATTTGTCAAATTTGGTGAAATTCATATCTTCTCTGCTCCAAAAATTCCACAAATATTCAGGCAGCCCCTAGATGCAATGAGAGGCCCCTCCACCAAAAACCAGCTCAAGGAAAAATCCCTACATGCCTAAACCATTATGTCGAACACCTTGCATGCACTATTACTGTTCATCTTCAGTTGAATTCAGAATTCAGTGTCGATCTCCGTCAGAGTTTCAGTCACATGCTCACAGTGCACTTGGCACGTTGCTCGCAGCCTAGCCTGCTTGTCCGGAGCTTCACACGCGTGCTTGGCGCGTTCCTGGCGTCGGTGGCACCCTGGCCGCCTGCGCCGGCGTGTCTTGCGGCGGCAGAACCACCGTAGCGGACGACAGGGAGCAGAACGGCGGCACAACGCCGTTCGGTGCCGCCCAATCATCCTGGTAGCTCCGCGTGGCCGTTTCCTTGCCAGCACGCGCATGCAGCACCGTCGCCGTGGCCTGGCACGCGCAGAGCGCGTTTTCTGCCGCCGACGGGCCATGCGGCCATTCCGTCGAGGACAAGCCGTAACCTCGCCCACCTTGCTGAGTTGGACACTGGGATGGCACCAGTACTTCGTCTAGTCGATGCCCAAACTCCTAAGCCGACCGTGCAGCCACAGCGCCGCCGTAATCACCTCGCCAGAAAACCCCGTTCTCGGCAACCGCCTCGGGCCGGCTATATATAGCACCCCCGAGCGCGCTCTCGCCCCCGCACACCTGCACAACCTCTCCAGACCTCGCCAAGCCCCTGGAAGGGCCTCGAGGGGCTCTTCTTCCCCGACTCCGGCCACCTCGTTCCGCCTCGGCCTCCACCTCGATCCACTCCGGTGAGGTCATCTCCGGCGCCCTAACCTCGTCAGCAACCCTCTCGGGCAACCAAGACTCTAACCCCCACCCCAATTTGATCTTCACAGCCCTCTCCGACGAGGGCCACGACCACCCGAATCGCCGTCCGCCGGAGCAAGCGTCGCCATCGACGTGGTACTCGCCGACGACCACTTCCACCTCCCACAGACGCGGAAGGACGTGCTGATCACGAAGCTACCGTCCGATCACTCTGCCTCACCGTGGATCGCCACCGCCACCATCAAGATTTCTCGGCGCCGTCGCGCCCTGTTTCCCTCTTTTAAATTTTCAAACCCTTCAGGTGGGACCCACCTGTCAGCCTCTCTTTTGTTTTTTTTTGAATCGTTTTCTAAAAGCATACTTTGGCAAATACGCTTCCACTCTGAACCGTTTTTCTGGACTTTTCTGCAAAGCCCCCTGGAAGTTTTCTGTTTCATTACACATGGGTCCTTGGACCAAAACCCTTATAACTTTTTAACAGAAAGGAATTTTTGAGTGATTCTTTTTCTGTCCTCTTCAAATTTTTGTCTAGTTTTTTATCATGTTTATTTGGAAAATATTTGGATCAACTTTTTGTAGCCCACGGTATTTACGTTAGCACGTGTATTTTGTGTACCGCAGATACCGAAGGAGGTGACGGAACCGCGAACTTCGCCGAGCTAGACCCCGACTACTCCGAACCAGGCAAGCAATGTTTGAACTTCTGATATGATGATTGTTTGGGCATGTTTGCATTACTTATCTTATCATGGCACGTTCATGAGCATTTCGATGATGAGTTATCTCGTAAGAATTGAGGCAAATGAGCTCGGTAAATCCATGAGTTGTTGGAAACATGTTGCATGGCCATGAGTTGGCATGAGTATGGGTAAGATGGCAGTGTTGCAGCATGCCAGGCTTATGCCAGATCGTTGACCCAGTGTCAACATAAATCAGTCAGATTCCCGTCCGTCTTCCCTTCCGTACTACCACCTCTTTCCCGCAAGGGATACGGCTTAGTAGGTTGCAAACCACTTCCTGGTACACACCAAATCGAGAGGCCGGGATGAGGGTTCGATGGCCCTGGATTAAAGCCTTTCATCCGGTCAGGGGGCATGGGTGTTTCCGGTTGGGACCGAGAGGGGGGCACCCCTTAGAGCGCGCGTATATAAATTTGATCCCATGCTATTCGAGATTGTGATCTCCCCGTCTCAAAGTTTTTCTTAAACGCTGTCTAGGGTGATTCCTGGCAACGTGAGGTATGATGGGTGTGTACTAGCTAGTTGTGTTTCCTCCGAAATACCGTAAACAGAACTAGTCCTTCGTGACTACGGAAATCCGTTGGCTGTGGACTATTTTGGTACAAACTCTGCAGAGTCAAAATCCTTGAATTCATCTTATTCATGTCCGGGTACCGTGTTCACCTTATCTTGTCAAATATCAGTCTCGGTGACAGAGACTCCCGATAACTACTTGAGTGTTAAATGTTTATTTCCTGTGAATGGACTAACCCGCTTATTGTCTTGTGATCAATATTTTCCGTGAGCACTATATCTTGTCGCTTATGAATAATGAATTATAAGCCCTTTCTGCGATGTCGCTCAGACGTCCGATCATGGCATTGTTGACATTTAAATTCATTATAAGCCCTTTCTGCGATGTCGCTCGGGCGTCCGAGCAGTGGCATTGTTGTTATTTAAATTCATTATAAGCCCTTTCTGCGATGTCGCTCAGACGTCCGACTGCGGCGTTGTTATCATTTACTTTTATAAGCCCTTTCTGCGATGTCGCTCAGACGTCCGACTGCGGCGTTGTTATTATTTACTTTTATTATAAGCCCTTTCTGTGATATCGCTCCGACGTCCGACTGCGGCACGCATGTATTTTTATTTCAATATAAGCCCTTTATAAGGTGTCGCTCAGACGCCCGACTGTGGCATGTTTTACTTATTTGTTCACCCTTCGAGGCGTCGCTTCTGACACCCGATCGGTTTTGAGTTTTGTCTTCTTTGGGTTTTTGAGCGGACTACCGCCGACTCCCTTCTTATTTACTTTGCTAACTATTTAAAATGAGCATTGTTAAAATTAATCATGTCGCATTCATTCATTCATTTGTTATATCTTTTGTCCGAACTGTCTTGCGAGTACTTTCAAAGTACTCACCTGGCTTGTTGATTTGGCAAGATGCTGACGAAGGCGATCTCATGGATGAAGAGTTCGATAGCGAGTCCGACGCCTAGAGGAATCCCAGTCAGTCTCGTGCGACCCCTGGATCAGTCATTGTGATATATCCGCTTCCGCTACTCAAATAAATTCATCGAGCCTCACCTCGATGCTCGATGAGCTGCCAGTGCAGTAGATTTATTAACCACCCCACTGTGTTATTCCTCCAACCACTCATAACTCGGGTTAGTAGTATTTTCCACCCCACACCATTGTGCCATATCCGCCATCATGTATAATTATCGGCGTGTTTGTAATAATTGGTTGGGCATCTTCAGTCCGACCCTGTATTATTGTAATGCTACTGGCTTATTGTATCAAAGTTTTGTCTACCGGTATGGGGGATTTTCCTCATATTGGACTTCATAGGTCGGTTGTTCAATAAATATTTTTATTGAAAAACCGGTCGTGACACGCCTCCGCCTCCAGATTCATGGAGGCCGCCCTTTTCTTCCTCCCCCCATCAGGGGGGAGGGTTGCTTTCCTCCTCCTCATCACCATCATCTTCGGCGACAGAGGAGTGATTCTTGTCTTCGGACATCATGTCCGAAGTTCCCTTGCAGCGGGGGCCACCCCGGCTCCCCTTGGCCTTCTTCTCCCGCGGCTGGTAGGGCGCCGGGACCAACATCTTTGCCAGAAGTGGGATGACTAGTTCTTCTGGCAGCGGAGCCGAACTGTGAATTCTCTCCGCTTTCTTCGTCCATTCCTGAAAGGATAAATTAGCAAAGTTTAGTTACCCTCCTTGGACAAGTAGGTAGAGAGCACGCCTTGAGATGTGAAGGACTTACGACGCTGGCGGGGAGGGCAAGATCGTGCCCACGATCCGAGTCTATGGCCGGTGGCTTTTCGTCGCCCTTGAAGAGTAGTTTCCAGGCGTCTTCGTGAGTGGTGCCGAAGAGCCTTACCAAGGTCTGTTGCTTCTCCGGATCGAATTCCCATAGAGGGGAAGTTCGGCTATGGCAGGGGAGGATCTGGCGAACTAGCATAACCTGGATCACGTCGACGAGCTTGATGTTTTTGTCCACCATGCTTTGGATGAGCGTTTGAAGCACCATCAGCTCGTCCGACGAAGACCAATTTGGGCCCTTCTCCATCCAGGAGATCAGCCGCATTGGAGCCCCGGACTTGAATTTGGGAGCCGTGGCCCAGGTGGCGTCATGGGGCTGTGTGTTATAGAACCACAGCTTCTGCCACTCCTTGACAGTCTCCACAAACGTGCCTTTGGGCCACGTGACGTTGGGCATCTTGCTCACCATGGATCCTCCGCACTCCACGTGTTGGCCATCTACCACCTTCGGTTTCACGTTGAAGATCTTAATCCACAGACCGAAGTGGGGCTGGACGCGGAGGAAAGCCTCGCACACGACAATGGATGCCGAGATGTTGAGGAAAGAGTTCGGGGCTAGATCATGGAAATCTAGCCCATAATGGAACATAAGTCCGTGGATGAAAGGGTGGAGTGGAAACCCTAGTCCGCGGACAAAATGAAGGAGGAATACCACCCTCTCGTTGGATTTCGGTGTGGGGACGACTTGTCCCTTGGCCGGAAGCCGGTGGGCGATCTCCTTCGCCAGATACCCGGCCTCTCGAAGCTCGGCGATGTCCTTCGCCGTGACGGAGGAGGCAATCCACTTGCCTTGCCCTCCAAAGCCGGACATGGTTGAGAGCTTGCTCGGGGTGGAAGAAACGGCAATTTGGGTGCTTGATAACCCACAAGTGTAGGTGATCGCAACATCTTTCGAGGGTAGAGTATTCAACCCAAATTTATTGATTCGACACAAGGGGAGCCAAAGAATATTCTCAAGTATTAGCAACTGAGTTGTCAATTGAGCCACACCTGGATAACTTAATATCTGCAGGAAAGTATTTAGTAGGAAAGTAGTATGATAGTAGTGGTAACGGTAACAAAAGAGTAATGAAAGCAAAAGTAATATTTTTGGTGTTTTGTAGTGATTGTAATAGTAGCAACGGGAAAGTAAATAAGCGTAAACCAGTATATGGAAAGCTCGTAGGCATTGGATCGGTGATGGATAATTATGCCGGATGCGGTTCATGATGTAATAGTCATAACATAGGGTGACACAGAACTAGCTCCAATTCATCAATGTAATGTAGGCATGTATTCTGAATATAGTCATACGTGCTTATGGAAAAGAACTTGCATGACATCTTTTGTCCTACCCTTCCATCGCAGCGGGGTCCTAATGGAAACTAAGGGATATTAAGGCCTCCTTTTAATAGAGAACCGGAACAAAGCATTAGCACATAGTGAATTGTAACACCCCAAATTTTTTAGCCTTGTTTTATTAATTAAAATTTTGCCAGGAACTTAATTTTTTTTCTAGATTTCCTGTTGATTTCAGAACCATTCTTTTCTTTATTATTATGGAGTTTTTACCCCAAGTAAAAACTTTCCAATTATTATTGGACTTTTTTACCCTCTCAAATAAAACAATTCTTTTATCAGTAGGATTATTTATATAATTATTTATCCCTGAGTTTTATCTCTCTAAAAGGGTTTTTCATAAGTTTAGGGTCCCTTTGCACTGCAACCCTTTTATAAAGTCATGCAAAAATTCCACCAAAATTTGGGGAGGTCATGTGATGTTTTTAAAACACTTTTATGCAAAAAGATATTTCATTCTTTGGATATTTTGAGTTCTACACCAAGTTTTCAAATGTGGTCAAATCTCACTTTTGCACTACAACCTATTTAAATATTTCTTTTAAACTTCTACCAATATTATGGGATGTTAATAGGAGTGTATTATTCAACTTTATGCAAAAACCCAGCTATGTTCTTGGAAAAATTTGAGTGAATCAACCTCTTTTCCATTCTGGTCCAACTTGATGATTTGTACAGCAACCACATTTTAAGTTGCTCCTTTATCCGTGATTCCTTTTCCTACTTGTAGTCCTCCCTGCTAAACCCTTAAGACCAGGAGCATGAACCCATTGGAATATTTTTGGCCCATGAAATGACAGCCTCTAGTTTCTGCCAAAAACTGATTTTCTCAAATATTTGCACTAGCAAGTTTCTTCCCTTGACAAACTAACCTGGCCACCACCACCTTCACCTAAAGAGACCCCAATCTGGAGATTATGACCACTCCAAGAAATGCCTAGGTGCCCTTGGCATTTTGCCAAACACCTTGTGTGCATGGCCAGTTTTGACATGGTTTTTAGTTAGCATTGCAAGCTTGGTCTCCTGGCCTAACCCACATGTCCATATGCTTTCTTACAAACCCTAGCCTGGTCCTTTTAGTTGCCAGCCTCACCCGAGCGCTCTAGATCACCTTGGCATTCTGTCGAACATGTCGCGTGCGTGCTCTGGGCGCGCCCAGAGCGCACGTTTTGCACGTGTCGCGGCCGAAGCGCCGCGTCGCGCCCCTGGTTTTTGCCCGCTCTGCAGAGCCGCGCCACACACTCGACCACTCACCAGAATGCGCCAAGCAGCCCCTGGTGCCCAACAGCACCGCCGTCAGAGCCCCGCTTGGCAGCACGCTGGCGTCCGAAGTGAGCTCCTGCCACGGACGGCACAGCCCGAGCCACACGCGCGCGCCAGCTCGCCCCTTGAGCAGTGTGGAGTCTGTCGGAGTGCGCCGACCAGCTCCAACCGCCTCCACGTCGCCCCTAGCTACAGAATGACGGTTCGCGGTGATCTTATCCCGGCCGCCATGGAACCGCTTTGACTCGCTTATTTAAGGAGGCCCACGCGCCGCTCGAGCCCTCGGCGACCCCAAGGAAACCCATCAGGGCTCCCGTAGCCAGCAATCGCCTGGAAGGCCTCCTTCCCGCCTCCGCCAGTTCGGCCACCACCGCCTCCCGGCTCCGTTCGTCACAACCAGAGCCTCCCCGACCCTCCCAACACCACCAAACGACTCCACTTCGTCTTGCGAAGCCAACCAACACCTCGGCCACGACGGAGAGCCACCGTAGCCCCAAGTTCACTTGGCTCCCGAAGCTTCCGGCCGCCGCGAAGCTCGTCGACGGCGACTCCCTCCACCCCCGGAGACCCAACGACCACCGGGAGGACCGCCCCGGTCTGGCGGGTCCATCCCCGCCCTCGTAACCCCGCAAGCAACCACCCATCGCCGGCGGAGATCGTCGGAGTCCCGCCCCCCCGCTCGGGCAGAGGAAGAGGGGGGGAGGTCGACTAGTCAAACCTGA
Organism: Aegilops longissima; assembly: GCA_021605205.1. Classification (NCBI taxonomy): domain Eukaryota; kingdom Viridiplantae; phylum Streptophyta; class Magnoliopsida; order Poales; family Poaceae; genus Aegilops; species Aegilops longissima. The sequence goes on along the minus strand of CM038682.1, from coordinate 36,824,603 downwards.
CCAGTGGGCCAGGCGGGCCTACTGTCAGTGACACCGCGCCGGTCCACGCTGGATAAGTGGAGGCGTAAAATCGGAATACGCCTTCGACGTGGTCAGTTCAAAACGTTTTTCCTTTTTATTCTGTTTTATTTTAAAAACAGATTTTGACCACAACTTTGACTGGCCATAACTTTTTAAATAAAACTCCAAATGAGTTGATTCTTTTTCCTACCTTCCTAAAATTTAGTCTAGTTCATTTTAAGATTTATTTCAAAAATATTCAGACAACTTTTTTGGTACTATTTTTGAAACTATATATATTGATTCAAAAATATTTTAAATAGGGTTTTTGGAGAGAGGAGAAAGCTTTCAAAAGTTTTGGAGTGCACCTTGCCTCCCCACAACTTGAAGGCAAGCATTCTGAACCTTGGCATAATATTTTTCATGCATTGTTTGACACGATTATAACACGTAGAACTCGTTATTTTATGTGGTGATATGATCTTTTGCATGAATGCTTATTGGAAATTTCCTTGCTGTTGGAAATGGTCAGGCTTGTGACAGTAATCATCCTCATATGCTTTTCGTGCCTGCCGGAAGGAAGCCGGGAAAGTCTCTGTCTTGGGTAGACCTGAGCTTGTCCCTAGTTCCTCGTCAAGACGAGTGTGTCCGGCATGGCATGAGGGGGTAAGATGAGTGGTGATTCTGTCTGTTGGATGATATATATCCGTTATGCTAATCATGCAGGGAATACTTAAACCTCCTGAGTCGACCATAGATCGAGTCTTGTTCCAGTAACCCCCATACTTGTTTCAGACTACCACTTGTCTCTACAACAAGTAGGGTACGGTTCAAGAAGTCGTCAACCCCTTTCTAGCACACACCATACAGAGAGGCCATGGTGGAAGATACGGTTGTAGCCGGTAGGCAGCCACCTGGTCCGGGGCATGGGTGTTTCCGTTAGACGAGAGGGGAGGCCACCCTTAGAGCGCGATATAAATTTTATCACATGCTACACGAGGTTGTAGCCTCCCACTTAGAGTTTTGCTTGACGGTGTCGTGGGTGATTCCGCACACGGTAAGTTAAGCTGGTGTGTGCAAGTTAGGTGTGTTTTCAACTAAAAGGCCGTAGACGGAATTAGTCCCGATGGGCTAAAGGAATCCGTTACTCATGGGTAAAGAGTACACCCTCTACAGAGATTAAACCTATTCGAATAGCCGTGTCCATGGTTAAGGATTACAGTCTGGGATAGGTCAAGTGTCGGTCTTAGTGTCGGTCTTCGGAGGAGAAACTATTAAACCAAACTTGCATCCTGACTTGTGACTTGTGAGGACCATGATTATTATTTTGTTATGGACTAACCTGTTATATTATTCGAATTACCGAGTATCCCTGGGATGGTTCTACCTCCTGGATATTCACTGTGATTATTTATAAGCCCTTTATGTGGTGTCGCTGAGACGCCCGACTGTGGCATGCTTGTTATTTATTTACTTTATAAGCCCTTTATGTGGTGTCGTTGAGACGCGCGACTGTGGTACGCTTGTTATTTATTTACTTTATAAGCCCTTTATGTGGTGTCGCTGAGACGCCCGACTGTGGCATGCTTATTATTTATTTACTTTATAAGCCCTTTATGTGGTGTCGCTGAGACGCCCGACTGTGGCATGCTTGTTATTTATTTACCTTATAAGCCCTTTATGTGGTGTCGCTGAGACGCTCAACTGTGGCATGCTTGTTATTTATTTACTTTATAAGCCCTTTATGTGGTGTCACTGAGACGCCCGACTGTGGCATGCTTGTTATTTATTTACTTTATAAGCCCTTGATGTGGTGTCGCTCAGACGCCCGACTGAGGCATGCTCGTTATTTACCATCAATTCGAGACGTCGCTTCAGACATCCGAATGGTGCATTTCATTCCTACTCTGTCATTACATATTCATTGTTACATATTAATAACCGGCGTGCATGCATCAGAGATTTTTATTTTATGACTGACGTTGTGATCATAGGATATTTCAGAACATGTTTTGTTATATTATACCTGTGTTCATAATGTTTGCGAGTACATTCAAAGTACTCACTGGCTTGTCCCTGGCTATTGTCTTGGCCAGATTTCTTGCGCGGAGAGGAGCGACCGTGATGACAGCCCCGGAACCTAAGCAATGGTGATAGGAGCCTCGTGAAGATAGGAGTTATCCTGGTCAGCTGTTCCTGTGGGAAATGGAGTCCCATAGACGCTGATGATCCACAAACCGCTTCCGCCATCAACCACTCGAAACCATTTGTTGTACTCACAGGCCAGAATGGTCCTGTACTACATATTTTGTATTCTGCTTGGAATTTCTGTATCAAGTTGGTGCCTCATCAGCTAACAGTTATCCTGGGGCTGGTGAGCACAAGGGCCATTTTCTGGGAAATCAATACCCGGAAAACCGGTCGTGACATGAATACATGAACTCCTCAAACTATGGTCATCACCGGGAGTGGTCCCGATTATTGTCACTTCGGGGTTGCCGGATCATAACACATAGTAGGTGGCTATAGACTTGCAAGATAGGATCAAGAACTCACATATATTCATGAAAACATAATAGGTTCAGATCTGAAATCATGGCACTCGGGCCCTAGTGACAAGCATTAAGCATAGCAAAGTCATAGCAACATCAATCCCAGAACATAGTGGATACTAGGAATCAAACCCTAACAAATCTAACTCGATTACATGATAAATCTCATCCAACCCATCGTCGTCCAGCAAGCCTACGATGGAATTACTCACGCACGGCGGTGAGCATCATGAAATTGGTGATGGAGGATGGTTGATGATGACGACGGCGTCGAATCCCCCTCTCCGGAGCCCCGAACGGACTCCAGATCAGCCCCCCCGAGAGGTTTTAGGGCTTGGCGGCGGCTCTGTATCGTAAAACGCAATGATTTCTTCTCCTTGATTTTTCTCTCCCCGAAAGCAAATATATAGAGTTGGAGTTAGTGTCGGAGGAGCTCCAGGGAGCCCACGAGGTAGGGGGCGCGCCCCCCACCCTCGTGGACAGGGTGTGGGCCCCGTGGTCTTCATCTTTGGCAAGGATTTTTTATTATTTCCGAAAAGTTGTTCCGTGGAGTTTCAGGTCATTCCGAGAATGTTTGTTTCTGCAAATAAATAACACCATGGCAATTCTGCTGAAAACAGCATCAGTCCGGGTTAGTTCCATTCAAATCATGCATGTTAGAGGCCAAAACAAGGGCAAAAGTGTTTGGATAAGTAGATACGACGGAGACGTATCAGTGCTGGAGCTCGAGAATGGATGGGCAGAGGTAGAAAGAAGGCATGGGTGAAGAAGAAGAATCCTTATCCCCTTATAAAGGCAGTGAATATCGAACGCCTGCCCGCTCGCCTTAAAACTCGCCTATTCCCAAGGGCCGTGTAAATGACACAGTTGGGTTACCCACGCCCGTATTGATAAGAATCCCGCAATAAGGGGACACGATCTCTGCTTTGACAAGACGCGCCAATGGAAACCGCATCCCAAAACATGGAACAACAGACGAAAACGGTTCGAAATAATGACCGAGCAGGCGTGATGTCATCTTGCAAAAAGTTGTCAGCGGATGGGACTTGTGAAATATTATACTCTTTACGGCTGTGTGTGTGGTACTTGTGTTGTAGATCCGGACACGTTCGTTGTGTCCAAAGACTATCTTGGAGTATTCGGAAAGGAGAACCCGCCTTGCAATGCCGAAGACAATCTGCACGCAGGACACCTCGTCATTGAAGCCTGGTTTAGGGGCTACTGAGGGAGTCCTGGACTAAAGGGTCCTCGGGCGTCCGGCCTGTTGGACATGGTCCGGACTAATGGGCTGTGAGGATACAAGACCAAAGACTCTCTCCCCTATCCGTATAGGACTCTCCTTGGCATGGAAGGCAAGCTTGGCGACCACATATGAAGATTCCTTTCTCTGTAACCGACTTTGTACAACCCTAGTCCCCTCCGATGTCTATATAAACCGGATGGCTTAGTCCGGAAACATATACAGTCATACATGCTAGACTACTAGGGTTTTAGCCATTACGATCTCGTGGTAGATCAACTCTTGTAATACTCATATTCATCAAGATCAATCAAGCAGGAAGTAGGGTATTACCTCCATACAGAGGGCCCGAACCTGGGTAAACATTGTGTCCCCCGTCTCCTGTTACCATCTACCTTAGACGCACAGTTCGGGACCCCCTACCCGAGATCCGCCGGTTTTGACACCAACAGTGAGCTCCATTGGCTGTGGTCGAGGCGGTATCTCAGGAAGAGACCTCGCCAGGCGCTTCTTGATCTCCGGGAGACTTATAGGACAATGGCTACCGAGCCATGTTTCCTCCCCTCACCAGATAGCATCACGAGCTCTGGATCAAAAGGACTCTTGCTCGGGTTGAATTCATCCCCTTTCGTCGCCTTCCCAAAGTCTCTGTACCTCACGAGCTTGTTGTGGGAGGAGATGTTGGCGAAGCTCTCTGGATGATCGAGGTCATCCTCAGATAATGCCTTGGCCTTCTTGAACGGGGCTGTATGGGCCATAGCTTAGAGGTCGTACAAGGGTGGCACGTCCTTCTTGTTGTGTTTCACGTAAAATATAGGAACAACATATTTGTTAGGGATAATTAGATTTATGCCCCTAGTTGTGTCCCACTCGTCTGTTTTACCCCTAATTCCCAAAAGTCACCGGTTCTGTCCAAATCACTTTGCTCCTCTGATACTTTTGCCCTTTGACCGTTTGGCCGTCAGTTTGAAAACTTCATAACTAATTCATACTAAATCAGGAAAATGCAAATAAGATACCAAAATGTTCAGAAAAAGATCACCTATATGTCAGTGTCATTTGCATTCAGGAAAAAAGTGTTGGAAAGTGCCCATCCGAGTTTTAACTCTTATGCTACCACCATGAATAGTAAAAACTAAAAAAGTTCAAAAAAATTCAAAAATAATTTGGTGGCAAAGAATGACTGATGTTTTAAGTGCCTGCCAAGTTTCATCAGGGAATAACATTCGTGGGTGCCGCGGCAAAAAAAAACAATCAACACTCCAAAATATATTATTTTTTTGCCACGACTTCCACGAATGTCGTTCCCTAATGAAACTTGCCAAGCACTGAAAACAATTGTCATTCTTTGCCACCATATTTTTTTGAATTGTTTTGAATTTTTTTAGAGTTTACTATTCATGGTGGTATCAAAAGCGCTAAAACTCGGATGTGCACATTCCAACACTTTTTTCATGAATGCAAATCACACTGACATATAGGTGATGTTTTTCTTAACATTTTGGTATCTTATTTGCATTTTTTTGATTTTGTATGAATTAGTTATGAAGTTTTCAAACTGACGGTCAAACGGTCAAAGGGCAAAAGTATAAGAGGATCGAAGTGACTTGGACAGAACCAGTGACTTTTGGGAATTAGGGGTAAAACAGACGAAGGAGACACAACTAGGGGCATAAATCTAATTATCCCTTGTTAAGGGCTCAAGCTAGCATGAAGAATGAAATTGCATGAATCGTTAAGGGCTCAAACCACATACCCAGTGATCCTCGTACTCAAACAGGTTGGAGCTCCCTTGATGGTGTGGCACACCTTGCATTTGGGCGCGCTTATCCCTGGCCTTGTTGTGGTCGGCTAGCCATTGGGGAGAGCACCACTCATCCACCAACGCCTCCCAACAGTCCATCCTATCCGCACACCATCTCGGGGGAACCTAAGTTAGGTAAAGAGAAATTTCAGCGCTATGCCTACGAATGAAATCAAGGAAACTAAGTACAAGACCTTAAGAATAGGTAATTACCCTCATGTACTTCTCCTTACTCAGATACTTGGCGCCGCACTTCTTCTTGGCCCTCCTAATGTTAGTCGAGGCGTAGTATTCTCGAATAGCCTGCACCCTAGGCTCGTGCCGTAAGTTTTGAAGTAGGCGCTTGCACTCGGCTTCGAGAACCCTAGCCGCCTCCTCCTCATGTTCCTCACTACACCTGTAGAAGGTCTACAATCGAACAAGACAACACTGATTAGTACTACCACTAGGTATTGTTGATTTTTAATTCTGTAAGGAGAAATTACCCAAAACCGCCGCCTCACAATGTCGGCTACCGTCTCGCATAAGACAACATCGACCCTCTCCTCCCGCGGGACCGGGGCAACCACTACAGCTCCCAGCTCAGGCTAGCTGTGGAACCTTACCCTCACCGGGCAACGTTCCCCACCCCGGGAGGTGGTGCCGGCAAAGCACACCAAGGACCTGGTTGGGCCCGCGGACACCAGGGCCGTATTTCTAACCCCTGCAGTATGACAAGGCCAACACATTAGATATTAATTTGAAGAAACATGAAGGACAAAGGTTAAAAAAGAGTAAATGCACTTACTTCTGCCCATTAGGCTCAATCAACCACCTCTGATCTGTGACGCCCGGGTAATTAAGCTACAGTAATCCCTGCTAATGATGCCACGTCACCTCGGTTACTGTGGATAAACTCGCGTTAGTTTGGAACCTAGTTCGAATTTCAAATTCAAAATCGAGCAACCAATAAAAGTTTTCAAATATTAAAATTTAAATGTTCAGAGTGAACCAAATAATACATAGGTAATTATGGCGATGAAACCACATTTTTATAAAATGTTTAAATGCTCAAAGGAAAATAAAACAACAGCAAAAGAAAGTAATTAAATGCCTTTTGTATTTTGTAAAATATTAAACTATTTTATTTAGCTGTCCAAATTAATGTGGCAGTGGTATCTTTAACATACCATATTTAGGTGTTGTTCTCACATTCTTCAAAATTGAAATAAATTAATAATTTAATAAAACAGAAAAGTAAATAAATAAAAGAAAATAAAATACAAAAGAGAAAAACTAAACAAACAAAAAAAAGAATTAAAAAATATTAAATAAATAAATAAATAATGATTAAAATAATTAAAATATTAATTAGTTAATTAAGTAATTAATTGTTAATTAATCTCGATTAGATTAACCTAATCACTAATTAAATTAACTAATCCGTAATTAACCTAAATGAGAATGACAGTGGGTCCCATCGACCCACATGTCAGTTGACCAGGTCAACGGTCAACGTTGATCGCTGACGCCAAGATGACATCATGCTGACATCATAAATCCATTTTTCAATTAATTAATTAATTAATTAAATTCCAGAAATTAATAAAATCTTTAGAAAATCATATCTTTTAATCCGTAATTCGGATTAAAATATTTTCAACATGAAAGTTGCTCAGAACGACGAGACGAACCCGGATACGCAGTCCGTTCGACCGCCACACACCCCTAACCTATCGAACCCGCAACTTTCCCCTCGCCTCCTGCTCAAAACACAAAACACCGGGGGTATTTTCCCGGATGTTTTCCCCCTTAACCGGTACCACCTCATACCACGTTAGGGCACGCCTAGCATCGTTACTTGTCATGTCATGCATCGATATGCATCTGTTTACATGTTATTCATTGTTTCTTCCCCTCTTCTCTCCGGTAGACTACGAGACCGACGCCGCTCGCTGCTACGATTCGACCACGGAGTTGACGACCCCTCTCTCTTGCCGTGAGCAACCAGCAAGCCCCCTTTGATCACCAGATATCGCCTACTCTTCTCTATACCGCTTGCATTAGAGTAGTGTAGCATGTTACCGCTTTCGCTTAATCCTATACTCTTTGCATAGCCTGTCCTTGCTACTCTTTGTTGTTACCTTTACCCGCTATCCTCATCGCTTAGTATAGGATGCTAGTGTTCCATCAAGGCCCTACATTCTTGTCCGTCCGCCATGCTATACTCTTCGGGCTGTGATCACTTGGGAGGTGATCACGGGCATATACTATATACTTTACACTATTACATTACCTCGTGGTACTGCTCGAGATGGGGCTGAAAGGACGGGTGGCTCCATCCTCGGTAGAGGTGGGCCTGGTTTCCCGACGGCCCCGATCACATTACTTTATGGCGGAGCGACAGGGCAGGTTGAGACCACCTAGGAGAGAGGTGGGCCTGGCCCTGTTCGGCGTTCGCAGATACTTAACACGCTTAACGAGTTCTTGGTATTTGATCTGAGTTGGCTACGAGCCTATACGCACTAACCATCTACGTGGGAGTAGTTATGGGTATCCCGGCGTCGTGGTATCAGCCGAAGCCTTCGTGACGTCAGCGACTGAGCGGCGCGCGCCGGATTGGACCGCGTAACGTTGAAGGAAATATGCCCTAGAGGCAATAATAAAGTTATTATTTATTTCCTTATATCATGATAAATGTTTATTATTCATGCTAGAATTGTATTAACCGGAAACATAATACATGTGTGAATACATAGACAAACAGTATGTCACTAGTATGCCTCTACTTGACTAGCTTGTTAATCAAAGATGGTTATGTTTCCTAACCATGAACAAGGAGTTGTTATTTGATTAACAAGGTCACATCATTAGTTGAATGATCTGATTGACATGACCCATTCAGTTAGCTTAACACTTGATCGCTTAGTATGTTAATGCTTTCTTCATGACCCATACATGTTCCTATAACTATGAGATTATGCAACTCCGTTTACGGAGGAACACTTTGGTACTACCAAACGTCACAACGTAATCGGGTGATTATAAAGGAGTACCGCAGGTGTCTCCAAAGGTACTTGTTGGGTTGGCGATTTCGAGATTAGGTTTTGTCATCCGATTGTCGGAGAGGTATCTCCGTGCCTTCTCGGTAATGCACATCACTTAAGCCTTGCAAGCATTACAACTAATGAGTTAGTTGTGAGATGATGTATTACGGAACGAGTAAAGAGATTTACCGTAACTAGATTGAACTAGGTATTGATACCGACGATCGAATCTCGGGTAAGTAACATACCGATGACAAAGGAACAACGATGTCGTTATGCGGTTTGACCGATAAAGATCTTCAGAGAATATGTAGGAACCAATATGGGCATCCAGGTTCCGCTATTGGTTATTGACCGAGAATGGTTCTAGGTCATGTCTACATAGTTCTCGAACCCGTAGGGTCCGCACGCTTAACGCTTCGATGACAGTTCATTATGAGTTTATAAGTATTGATGCACCAAGTTTGTTCGAGTCCCGGATGTGATCACGGACATGACGAGGAGTCTCAAATGGTCGAGACATAAAGATTGATATATTGGAAGCCTATGTTTGACTTGGAATGGTTCCGAGTGAAAACAGGATGTTATTGAACACCGGGGTTACTGAACCCCGGGGGTATATGGGCCTTCATGGGCCTCAAGGAGAAGGAGAAGGGCCGGCCAGGTGGGCTGCGCCCCCTCCCCTCTGGTCCGAATAGGACAAGGAGAGGGGCGGCGCCTTCCCTCTTTCCCCTCCCCAATCCTACTCCAACTAGGAAGGGGGGAGTCCTACTCGGTGGGAGTAGGACTCCTCCTTAGCGCGCCTCCCCTTGGCCGCCACCTCCCCTTGTCTCCTTTATATCTGGGGCAGGGGCACCCATGACACACAAGTTGATCTACGGATCGTTCCTTAGCCGTGTCGGTGCCCCTTCCACCATATTCCACTTCGGTCATATCGTCATGCGAGCTTAAGCGAAGCCCTCGCGCCGAAGAAGTCATATCGTCGCGGAGCTTAGGCGAAGCCCTGCGTCGGTGGAGCATCAACATCGCCTGCACGCCGTCGGTTGACGGAACTCATCCCGACACTTTGCCGGATCGAGTCCGGGATCGCCATCGAGCTGAACGTGTGCGGAACTCGGAGGTGCCGTCGTTCGGTGCTTGGATCGGTCGGATCGTGGAGACGTCGACTACATCAACAGCGTTGTTATAACGCTTCGCTTTCGGTCTCACGAGGGTACGTGGGCGGACACTCTCCCCTCTCGTTGCTATGCCATCACCATGGTCTTGCGTGATCGTAGGAAAATTTTGAAATTACTACGCCCCCAACAGGGCATCCGAGCCTGGTTTTATGCGTTGATGTCATGTGCACGAGTAGAACACAAGTGAGTTGTGGACGATACAAGTCATACTGCCTACCAGCATGTCATACTTTGGTTCAGCGGTATTGTGAGATGAAGCGGCCCGGACCGACATGCCAGACGCTTACGCGAGACTGGTTTCACCGCCCGAGCACTCGTTGCTTAAAGGTGACCGGCGGGTGTCTGCTCTCTCACTTTAGTTGAATCGAGTGTGGCTACGCCCGTCCTTGAGAAGGTTAAACGGAGTCTATTTGACGAAGTATCGCTGTGGTTTTGATGCGTAGGTAAGAACGGTTCTTGCTCAGCCCGTAGCAGCCACGTAAAACTTGCAACAACAAAGTAGAGGACGCCTAACTTGTTTTTGCAGGGCATGTTGTGATGTGATATGGTCAAGACGTGATGCTATATTTTATTGTATGAGATGATCATGTTTTGTAACCGAAGTTATCGGCAATCGGCAGGAGCCATATGGTTGTCGCTTTATTGTATGAAATGCAACGCCATGTAATTGCTTTACTTTATCACTAAGGAGTAGCGATAGTCGTAGAAGCAATAGTTGGCGAGACGACAACGATGCTACGATGGAGATCAAGGTGTCGCGCCGTGACGATGGTGATCATGACGGTGCTTGGCGATGGAGATCACAAGCACAAGATGATGATGACCATATCATATCACTTATATTGATTGCATGTGATGTTTATCCTTTATGCATCTTATCTTGCTCGATTGACGGTAGCATTATAAGATGATCTCTCACTAAAATTATCAAGAAGTGTTCTCCTGAGTATGCACCGCTGCCAAAGTTCAGAGTACCCGCACACCACGTGATGATCGGTGTGATAAGTTCTACGTCCATCTACAACGGGTGCAAAACAGTTGCACACGCGAATACTCAAGTTAAACTTGACGAGCCTAGCATATAACAGATATGGCCTCGGAACACGGAGACCGAAAAGTCGAAAGTGAATCATATAGTAGATATGATCAACATAGTGATGTTCACCATTGAAACTACTCCATCTCACGTGATGATCGGACATGGTTTAGTTGATTTGGATCACGTAATCACTTAAGATGACTAGAGAGATGTCACCTAAGTGGGAGTTCTTAAGTAATATGATTAATTGAACTTTAATTTATCATGAACTTAGTCTTGGTAGTATTTTGCAAATTATGTTGTAGATCAATAGCTCGCGTTGTTGCTTCCCTATGTTTTTATATGTGTTCCTAGAAAATTGTATTGAAAGATGTTAGTAGCAATGATGCGGATTGGATCCGTGATCTGAGGTTTATCCTCATTGCTGCAGAAGAATTATGTCCTTAATGCACCGCTAGGTGACAGACCTATTGCAGGAGCAGATGCAGACGTTATGAACGTTTGGCTAGCTCAATATGAGCAGATGCAGACGTTATGAACGTTTGGCTAGCTCAATATGAGCAGACTGACGCGTTATGAACGCTTGGCTAGCTCAATATGATGACTACTTGATAGTTTAGTGCACCATGCTTAACGGCTTAGAATCGGGACTTCAAAGACGTTTTGAACGTCATGGACCATATGAGATGTTCCAGGAATTGAAGTTAATATTTTTAGCAAATACCCGAGTTGAGAGATATGAAGTCTCCAACAAGTTCTATAGCTAAAAGATGGAGGAGAATCGCTCAACTAGTGAGCATGTGCTCAGATTGTCTGAATACTTAAATCACTTGAATCAAGTGGGAGTTAATCTTCCAGATAAGATAGTGATTGACAGAATTCTCTAGTCACCATCACTAAGTTAGTAGAACTTCGTGATGAACTATAGTATGCAAGGGATGACGAAAAAGATTCTCGAGCTCTTCATGATGCTAAAATCGCGAAGGTAGAAATCAAGAAAAACATCAAGTGTTGATGGTTGACAAGACTATTAGTCTCAAGGAAAATGGCAAAGGGAAGAAGGAGAACTTCAAAAGGAACGGCAAGCAAGTTGCTGCTCGAGTGAAGAATCCCAAGTCTAGACCTAAGCCTGAGACTGAGTACTTTTGCTGCAATGGAACTGGTCACTAGAAGCGGAACTACCCCTGAATATTTGGTGGATAAGAAGGATGGCAAAGTGAACAAGGTTATATTTGATATACAGGTTATTGATGTGTACCTTACTAGTGTTTATAGTAGCCCCTGAGTATTTGATACTGCTCGGTTGCTAAGATTAGTAACTCAAACAGGAGTTACAGAATAAACAGAGACTAGTTGAAGGGAAGTGACGATGAGTGTTGGAAGTGGTTCCAAGATTGATATGATCATCATCGCACACTCCCTATACTTTTGGGATTAGTGTGGAACCTAAATAAGTGTTATTTGGTGTTGAGCATAAATATGATTTGATCATGTTTATTGCAATACGGTTATTCATTTAAGTAAGAGAATAAATTGTTGTTCTGCTTACATGAATAAAACCTTATATGGTTACACACCCAATGAAAATGGTTCATTGGATCTCGATCATAGTGATACACATATTCATAATATTGAAACCAAAAGATGCAAAGTTAATAATGATAGTGCAACTTATTTGTGGCACTGCCGCTTAGGTCATATTGGTGTAAAGCGCATGAAGAAACTCCATGCTGATGGGATTTTGGAATCACTTGATTATGAATCACTTGATGCTTATGTAACCATGCCTTATGGGCAAGATGACTAAAGACTCGTTCTCGGAACAATGGAGCGAGCAAATGACTTATTGGAAATAATACATACTGATGTATGCGGTCCGATGAGTGTTAAAGCTCACGGCAAGTATCGTTATTTTCTGACCTTCACAAGATGATTTGAGCAGATATGAGTATATCTACTTAATGAAGCACAAGTCTGAAACATTTGAAAAGTTCAAATAATTTCAGAGTGAAGTGGAGAATCATCGTAATAAGAAAATAAAGTTTCTACGATCTGATCGTGGAGGAGAATATTTGAGTTACGAGTTTGGCCTTCATATAAAACAATGTGGAATAGTTTCACAGCTCACGCCACATGGAACACCATAACGTAATGGTGTGTCCGAACGTCATAACCGTACTTTATTTTGATATGGTGCGATCAATGATGTCTCTTACCGATTTACCACTATAGTTTTGGGGTTATGCATTAAAGACAGCTGCATTCACGTTTAATAGGGCACCATCTAAATCCGTTGAGATGACACCGTATGAACTATGGTTTAGCAGTAAACCTAAGCTGTCGTTTCTTAAAGTTTGAGTTGTGATGCTTATGTGAAAAAGTTTTCACCGATAAGCTCGAACCCAAATCGAGAAATGCGTCTTCATAGAATACCCAAAGGTAACTATTGGGTACACCTTCTATCACAGATCCGAAAGCAAGATATTTGTTGCTAAGATGGATCCTTTCTAGAGAAGAAGTTTCTCTCGAAAGAAGTGAGTGGGAGGAAAGTAGAACTTGATGAGGTAATTGTACCTTCTCCCTTATTGGAAAGTAGTTCATCACAGAATCAGTTCCAAAGATTCCTACACCAATTAGTGAGGAAGTTAATGATGATGATCATGAAACTTCAGATCAAGTTGTTACCAAACCTCGTAGGTCTTCCAGAGTAAGATCCGCACCGGTGTGGTACGGTAATCCTATTCTAGAAGTCATGTTACTAGACCATGATGAACCTACGAACTATGAGGAAGCGATGATGAGCCCAGATTCCGCGAAATGGCTTGAGGCCATGAAATCTGAGATGGGATCCATGTATGAGAACAAAGTATGGACTTTGATGGAGTTGTTCATGATCGGCAAGCCATATTATATAAATGGATCTTCAAGAGGAAGACAGATGCTGATAGTAGTATTACTATCTACAAAGCTCGACTTGTCGCAGAAAGGTTTTCAACAAGTTCAAGGTGTTGACTACAATGAGATTTACTCAACTGTAGCGATGCTTATATCTGTCCGAATCATGTTAGCAATTGCCACATTTTATGAAATCTGGCAAATGAATGTCAAAACTGCATTCCTTAATGGTTTTCTTAAAGAAGAGTTGTATATGATGCAACCAGAATGTTTTGTCAATCCTAAAGGTGCTAACAAAATGTGTAAGCTCCAGCGATCCATCTATGGACTGGTGCAAGCATCTCAGAGTTGGAATACACACTTTGATAAGTTGATCAAAGCGTATAGTTTTATACAGACTTTTGGAGAAGCCTGTATTTACAAGCAAGTGAGTGGGAGCACTACAACATTTCTGATAAGTATATGTGAATGACATATTGTTGATCGGAAATAATGTAGAATTATTCTGCAAAGCATAAAGGAGTGTTTGAAAAGAGTTTTTTCAAAAAAAGGACCTCGGTGAAGCTGCTTACATATTGAGCATCAAGATCTATAGAGATAGATCAAGACGCTTGATATGTTTTTCAATGAATACATACCTTGACAAGATTTTGAAGTAAGTTCAAAATGGAACAGTCAAAGAAAGAGTTCTTGCCTGTGTTACAAGGTGTGAGATTGAGTAAGACTCAAAACCCGACCAAGGCAGAAGGTAGAAAGAGAATGAAAGTCATTCCCTATGCATCAGCCATAGGTTCTATAAAGTATGCCATGCTGTGTACCAGATCTATTGCATACCCTACCACTAAGCTTGGCAAGGGAGTGCAATAGTGATCTAGGAGTAGATCAATGGACAGCGGTCAAAATTATCCTTAGTACAATAAGGATATGTTTCTCGATTATGGACATGACAAAAAGTTCGTCGTAAAGGGTTACGTCGATACAAGTTTTGGCACTGATCTAGATGACTCTAAGTCTCGGTCTAGATACATATTGAAAGTGGGAGCAATTAGCTATAGTAGCTCCGTGCAGAGCATTGTTGACATAGAGATTTGCAAAATACATACGGCTCTGAATATGACAGACCCGTTGACTAAAATTATCTCACAAGCAAAACATGATCACACCTTAGTACTCTTTGGGTGTTAATCACATAGCGATGTGAACTAGATTACTGACTCTAGTAAACCCTTTGGGTGTTGGTCACATGTCGATGTGAACTATGGGTGTTAACCACATATAGATGTGAACTATTGATGTTAAATCACATGGCTATGTGAACTAGATTATTGACTCTAGTGCAAGTGGGAGACTGAAGGAAATATGCCCTAGAGGCAATAATAAAGTTATTATTTATTTCCTTATATCATGATAAATGTTTATTATTCATGCTAGAATCTTATATTTACTAATTGGAGGCACCATACGAGGCTCTACATTAATCCTCAAAACTAAATAAATTGTCCGTAGGATCTTCAAATTAATCATCTATAATCGTCGGATGAGGTACCTTAGGAGTCCTTGGCTTTTATCCCACGTGTACCTCATCTTTTTAAAGAAAAAACCAAGGCTGTTGTCTCACGTGTATCTCTTTCTTAGAAAAAAAAACAAGGCTCATCATGTGCCACGTACACCTCTTCTAGAGGAAAAAAAGATCTACCTTGCAGACTTCTTCCTCCCCCAACCCTTCCGCCCGAGTAACAGATTGCTAGCGCGGCTCCTCCTCATCCAGTCCTCTTCCTCCTGTCCAATCCGACCTCTTCCCCCATCTAATCTGTAGTCTTCAGGCAACAAATCATCTAAAGTGTTCCCACCAGCCTCTTTCCAATCTCCTTCCATGTTGAATCTCCAATACCCCAATTCCCAATGACGATGCAATCCATGTTGGCTGAGGAGGAGGTCGTTCAATCCCCTCAACTTCTATATTCCGAGAAAACTGCAATTCATCTTCAAAGATACAGTGCAGAAGGAGGCACATCAAATAGAGTTTGAATCAGATCGGCCAACCGCCTTTGTTGGCGAAGCTTAAGATTGAGTGGAGGTACTATGAGTAGACAGACGATACACTATTAGGGTTCATCGTCCGCCACTCCTATCGTCACATTGTAGGCAAGTAATCTGTTTTTCTTAAATCTGTGATATTTTACCACCCGTTCAATTGATCATGTCACTCTCAATAAATCTTATTAATCCCAAACGCATGATTAAAAATATTGGTACTGTAGGTTCCCATCTATCAGCACTGTCGCATCTTGATCATGCACTGTACGAAAAAAGGAGCACCACCAGGGGTGGTCTGCACGTCGTCCAGCAGCAGCAAACAATCCCTGCAACAACGTTTGCACATGTGAGACTGATCCCATTGCTCTGCATACTTTGAATCTCTCCACCTTCCAAGTTCTGACCACTCATCAATCTAGCCTCTTGATTTCATTAAATTAATCCCATGATGGTTGATGCAATGGAGGATCTGTATCGACAACTTCGATGTATTTACTTTTTCGACAAGCTGCTAAGGAACTGCAGCAGACTAGCACCGAAGCTATTCACATTCTGGACGCCATTCAGTTTCATTGCCGGTCACACCCACTCCCATCATTGGGGACTTAGCCGTGTGTCCTTGAATTCTCTGCCTGACAATATATTTACTCATATAATTTGCCTATAATACCCTGTCCAAATCTTCCATGTTACGCCCGCAACTTCAAGAGTTGAGTTCTTCCATTGATGTTATCACTTTAACCGAAAATAGTCCTGTTGCACATTGTGGACAATCAGGAATAGATGGTACATCTAATGTTTACTATGTCACTTCATGTTCTGTTCCACTTTCTCATGTTTTACATAATATATTCATATCATGCTTTTAGAATAGAGCTGGTAGAGGAAAATACAACAATATTTTCTGTTCTTTCCTGCAGGGGCTTAAGTATGTGATCCAGTGTCCAATTTTTATAGACAAGTCACTGGATGAGTTATACTAGGAATCTCTTAGCATATTAGTATATTTTCAGTTATGCTGTCATATGGGCTATCCACAGCTTATTGTCAGGTCTAATTATACCAGAAGAAAACCAACTGAATATATGTTCGGCTGTGCGCCATGCCAAATTACTTTGTTTCCGGCAAAAATACCAAATTACTAACGTATTTTATTATGCTTTCCAAGTTCCCATAGTTCTTTGCCCTCATGAAAAACATATGGGTGAGGCAATATATTTTTCCATGTATATATCGGCTTCGCTGCTTTTAAAATTCGACATCGAGGATCTCTTCTACATGTGTTTTCTACACCCTGCTGGGAGCTTAATTGTCTTTTCTATATATGAACAAATGGCAAGACATACAAAACACGGTTCCGCACATCTGAGCGACAGTTTTTAGGCTATATGCCCTTATCCACCTCACAGATCTACCTTCTATCTACAGGCAAATATATCTTTTCTTTCTACTACTAAGGAAACAACACGTAATTTGTGGATCTTTTTGTAGTTCGAATGGAGTAATCTATATATTATTTTTAATTTATGTATAACTGTTTGTTCAGTTAAATGTGCCCTTTTCTAGAGAGAGTGAAAACTGGTGTAGACCAGGTTATATGGATAGACCATTGAAATACTTATGTAGTTGTAGTTGGCCGGCAATGGTTTATATTCCTAATTATGTTCGATTTCAAGGTTGTATGCCGTCTCTCTAATAGGAAGAAGTAATTGCTGAACTGACTTAAAGGCTATATGTTCCAAAACAAATTGGACCTACAATGTGTAGATTGAGTGATGATATTATCCTACTTTTACAGAAAGGACTAAGCCTAACTTTTAATACAAAGCTCTAAGAGATTCTGATATTGTTGGCTAGGCCAGAAGCGAACAAGTGCCATCCATGGTGAACTGTCCCTAACTTCAAGGATGTGCAAGCTTCTGATATGGCTGGAGCAACCTTCTCTTCGAATTCTCAGAATTAGTTACCTTTTTTCTCTGTAGTTTCAATCTTCAGATTCTCTTAATTCTTTACCAATTTTTTCTGCAGTTTCTATCCTTTTCAAAGCTCTTTCTGTTGTGTATGGGTGTAACCTGAAAATATATACAGTTATATATGGTGAGTATTTTTCTTTTTCAATACCTTCTTATGGTTATTCGCTTCAGTTAGCTAGATGAACATGCTTCAGTTACAGGAATGGCATGCCTTCCATGCTTATGCCATTGTTATATTGGCTTGCGAACATGCGAACATGCATATGACTGTACCCATGGATACAAATTACCCTAGAAACCCAACATTGAAAATACAGATTGACTGGCATGAAAGTTTGAGAAATGCAACAAGTGAAAATCTTTTATTTGCCTAATCGGCTACAGGAAAATGTTGTATTTTTTAATCCGAAAGTTGGCAATATATAGATGGAGTTAACCGGAGACAAAAAATATCTGTTGTCTCTACATGAAAATAATCTCAGAACATTATCACTGCATCCAATATGGGTTCACCCGCCATAGTAAATATATAGATGGAGTTGGGACTGCAGTTTGGTATTGGTATCACTCTGCAGTGTTAGGTATCTTATGTCAAAGAATTACGTTGGTAATAGAGTATTTCTGCAATTTCCCACTAACTGTTATTAGATACACTAAGATGTTGTGGATTCTTATAGTTATATAAATTAGCATTCTTTTATTTATCTTTATGATAATAAGAAGTAATAGTACACATGATTTGTACCTTAGTTTGGAGTACATAAGGAGAACAAAATATAGAAGATGGCTGCAAAATTTTTATCCATTATGTTTCAAGTCTCTTTTGGTTTCAAATGCTCCAACCGCTACCATCAATTCATTGATATTCGTTGATATTCGACCTCTGAAATCAATGTAAACCATCACATGTTTTGGTAGTAATATTTTACATCTATAATCATAATTTCCAACAATTTGAATTTAAAATTTTGTGTGTTTAATAAACATAAAAGATAACTTTAGCATGAAATCGTTACTTTAGTATGTAATCGCTACGACACAGAACTAGCCCGTGCAGGCGCACGGGTCGATGACTAGTTGTATTAACCGGAAACATAATACATGTGTGAATACATAGACAAACAGTATGTCACTAGTATGCCTCTACTTGACTAGCTTGTTAATCAAAGATGGTTATGTTTCCTAACCATGAACAAGGAGTTGTTATTTGATTAACAAGGTCACATCATTAGTTGAATGATCTGATTGACATGACCCATTCAGTTAGCTTAACACTTGATCGCTTAGTATGTTAATGCTTTCTTCATGACCCATACATGTTCCTATAACTATGAGATTATGCAACTCCGCTTACGGAGGAACACTTTGGTACTACCAAACGTCACAACGTAATGGGTGATTATAAAGGAGTACTACAGGTGTCTCCAAAGGTACTTGTTGGGTTGGCGATTTCGAGATTAGGTTTTGTCACTCCGATTGTCGGAGAGGTATCTCCAGCCTTCTCGGTAATGCACATCACTTAAGCCTTGCAAGCATTACAACTAATGAGTTAGTTGTGAGATGATGTATTACGGAACGAGTAAAGAGACTTACTGCAACTAGATTGAACTAGGTATTGGATACCGACGATCGAATCTCGGTAAGTAACATACCGATGACAAAGGAACAACGTATGTCGTTATGCGGTTTGACCGATAAAGATCTTCGTAGAATATGTAGGAACCAATATGGGCATCCAGGTTCCGCTATTGGTTATTGACCGAGAATGGTTCTAGGTCATGTCTACATAGTTCTCGAACCCGTAGGGTCCGCACGCTTAACGTTTCGATGACAGTTCATTATGAGTTTATAAGTATTGATGCACCGAAGTTTGTTCGGAGTCCCGGATGTGATCACGGACATGACGAGGAGTCTCGAAATGGTTCCGAGTGAAAACAGGATGTTACCGGAACACCGGGGGGTTACCGGAACCCCCCGGGGGGTATATGGGCCTTCATGGGCCTCAAGGGAGAAGGAGAAGGGCCGGCCAGGTGGGCTGCGCGCCCCCCTCCCCCCTCTGGTCCGAATAGGACAAGGAGAGGGGGGGCGGCGCCCCTTCCCTCTTTCCCCCTCCCCAATCCTACTCCAACTAGGAAGGGGGAGTCCTACTCCCGGTGGGAGTAGGACTCCTCCTTGGTGCGCCTCCCCCTTGGCCGGCCACCTCCCCCTTGTCTCCTTTATATACGGGGGCAGGGGGCACCCCATGACACACAAGTTGATCTACGGATCGTTCCTTAGCCGTGTGCGGTGCCCCCTTCCACCATATTCCACTTCGGTCATATCGTCATGGAGCTTAGGCGAAGCCTCGCGCCAAGAAGTCATATCGTCGCGGAGCTTAGGCGAAGCCCTGCGTCGGTGGAGCATCAACATCGCCACCACGCCGTCGTCTTGACGGAACTCATCCCGACACTTTGCTGGATCGAGTCCGGGATCGCCATCGAGCTGAACGTGTGCGAACTCGGAGGTGCCGTACGTTCGGTGCTTGGATCGGTCGGATCGTGGAGACGCACGACTACATCAACCGCGTTGTTATAACGCTTCGCTTCGGGTCTATGAGGGTACGTGGGCGGACACTCTCCCTCGTTGCTATGCCATCACCATGGTCTTGCGTGATCGTAGGAAAATTTTGAAATTACTACGTTCCCCAACAAACGTGACTTCCTTTGTAATGGAGGTTGCTAGGTCTGCTTCCGGCCGCGTTCGCAACGTGCAGGTGTGCATTGGGCGATGGGCCCAGACCCCTGTGCGCTTAGGTTTAGACCGGCGTGCTGGCCTCTCTGTTGTGCCTAGGTGGGGCTGCGACGTGTTGATCTTCCGCGGCCGGGCATGACCCAGGAAAGTGTGTCCGGCCAAATGGGATCAAGCGTGTTGGGTAAGTTGGTGCACCCCTGCAGGGAAGTTAATCTATTCGAATAGCCGTGATCTTCGGTAACAGGACGACTTGGAGTTGTACCTTGACCTTATGACAACTAGAACCGGATAATTAATAAAACACACCCTTCCAAGTGCCAGATACAACCGGTGGTCGCACTCTCTCAGGGCAACGAGGAGGGGATCGCCGGGTAGGATTATTGCTATGTGATGTTACTTGGAGGACTTCAACCTACCCTCTTCTACCTGTTGCAAGACGAAGGTGACCAGAAGCGTAGTCTTCGATAAGACTAGCTATCCCCCTCTTATTCTGGCATTCTGCAGTTCAGACCACTGATATGGCCCTTTACACATATATCCATGCATATGTAGTGTAGCTCCTTGCTTGCGAGTACTTTGGATGAGTACTCACGGTTGCCTTGTTCCCCCTTTTCCCCCTATCTCTACTCGATTGCTGCAACTGCACGATGGAGCCCAGGGAGCGACGCCACCGTCGATGACGACTACTACACCGGAGGTGCCTACTACTACGTGCAGCCCGCTGACGACGACCAGGAGTAGTTAGGAGGATCCCAGGCAGGAGGCATGCGCCTCTTTCGATCTGTATCCCAGTTTTTGCTAGCCTTCTTAAGGCAAACTTGTTTAAACTTATGTCTGTACTCAGATATTGTTGCTTCCGCTGACTCGTCTATGATCGAGCACTTGTATTCGAGCCCTCGAGGCCCCTGGCTTGTATTATGATGCTTGTATGACTTATTTATGTTTTAGAGTTGTGTTGTGATATCTTCCCGTGAGTCCCTGATCTTGATCGTACACATTTGCGTGCATGATTAGTGTACGATTGAATCGGGGGCGTCATGAGTTGGTATCAGAGCCGACTGCCTGTAGGAATCCCCCTTCCACACTCCTTGGCCGAAGTCGAGTCTAGACATTGCAAAAACTTTTACTAACTTGGCTGTGTGCCTTACGGGCCCACGTCGCCATCGGGTGGTACTAGGATCTTTACTCCTCGACCTTTACTCTGGGACTCTGAACTCTCTTCTATTCGGGTTAAACGATTTTGCTAAAAACAAAACTAACTTTAGGTTCTCGCAAGTACTTTCTCCCGGAGAGCCCCTCACTTCAGATGATCGCCTGCTACATCAGAAGATTTCGGAGATACTCCTTGAGGTTCTCTCGAGACTTTGTGCCCATCACTTTTGCCATTCCCGACCACCGATAAATCCTTATGGATAACTACTTACACTTGCCATTTTTGCGATCATCCCCCCATTGATCTTGTTATTACAAGATACCCGAAGTTTTCTCTATTGTTCCGAGAATACTTCGTGCCTACTGCCTAGCAGTTCTTTGCCACATGAATACCCCTTCAAATAAATCCTCGCACTTTTCGAGTATCCGCTCATCCCCAGTTGTTCATGTGTTTCACAAAAGTCTTCAAAATAATATTCGATCTTCCGAAAATCCTTTGGGACCTTTGGCTCTTGAAATTCTTGCTTGCTTGCATTATGGTTAATCCCATAAGTCTCGTGGTCATATTGACATTCCTTGTCATTATCATTTTGAGTCCGTCAACTCAATATGTCTGTGAATAGACGCAATCATCATTGATCCTTATAAATTACTTTTCCGGCTGAGCTGCCATTCTTTTAACTGGAATTGGTTCTCGACCAATCCAATTGTCTTTGATTGTACCCTAAGTCTATTCAACTTATCCACCCCTAATCAGAGCTTTGCTTCTGATCCCTTGATTTGGAAATCATAATTCCTTTGCATTTGACAATTGAGTTAGTCAGTTGATTCTATAATCTGCTTCCTCTAGTTGAGTACCGATGCTCACATCAGATCCCGTATGGACCACCAGATCCTTTGTTGGATTTATCTGACAACGCCCTTCATATCCAATAACCTTGTGAGCCTTTCCTCGGATACATAATACCTTTGGTAAATTGTATCCTCTGCTTTTCTCAACCATGCTCTGCCATCGAGTTTGAGTTAATTACTCCTAAAGATTGTGGTATATGTTTCTAAGAAGCCCCTATGGGTTGAACATATGCCTTCTCTAAACCGTTTGAACCCGAAAGTTTTCACGATTCATACTCTTCTGGTGCTTCGCCAGATAAAATTTCAGCACTGCAACTTCATCGAACGCGAGAAGTGAATGAAAGGTTATGCTTTGGAGAAGTGGGAGTCGACCTTGAACTTTGTGTTCATGCCCATGGACACGATGTAGATCCTATCATAGAAGCTTCTTGTAACTATTTCCTGGAAATAATATCTTTTGGTATCGGCGAATTGATCCTTTGCAATCATGGTTCCGACCATGTTCTCCTTTAAATACCATTTCCTGTGCAAGTTTAAGCACTTGTCTACTGTGGATCAATACCCCGGTACAACCTCTACTTTGATCTGTCGTCGAGTAATACCCCCTGGTATCTCGAGATTAACTTGGAACGGCATAACTTCTTATGAGTTCTTCATCAAGTGCTACATTCCACTGATTCCAATTTTTCACGGGCTCTGAGTTATTAAACACTCAAAGACACCGATAACTGAACCGAGTCTGCATTACGGTTCAACGACACTTGATAATCTTCTTTAAGTACGAGTTTGTAACCGATCACGCCATTCCTAGCCTGTTTGGCTATATCCTTGTCGTGTAGATTTTAACTGTGCTACCTGGTCATTATCCCAGGAGCACAACCTTCGACGATTGAGCTAAGCTTACGTCGATTTCCTTGTCTTATCGTTCCATCTTGATCAACAAACTTGATCTCGAGTTTGTGTCGTAACTGTGGTTCCAATAACCTCTTGCTTCATCATCCCTTTGACTTGATGTCGTCGCTGATTGATTACATCTGCATGAAATCTCTCGACAATTGTGTCGTGATCATCATCAACCTTATGAGCTCTTCCAGGAATTCAATTGAATTCATGATGGGTAATACCATCCTTGCCCCTCGATGATTCCTGTCCTCATCGACCACTTTATTGCCTTCCGTTCAACACAAGTTGTTCGTGTTTTCTGTAAACCTTGAGACCCCTGCTACCCAGCAGTTGATCTTCCTTACCTCGGAAGTATTACCATCTCCTTTTGTCAAGGATGTGGTGATAATTTCACCACCTCTTAAGAATTCTTGATATCATAATACTTCTTGCCATCTTCGTTCATTCCTTGGCCCCCGTATTGATTTCAACCGGAATACCGACAATTGAGCTATGACGTGTGAATTCAAAACTTCTAGCAAGCCTCTTGCTTTGAAGTGAAATCCTTAGACTATTGATTATTGAATCACCATTCCGACGTTGGTCGTGCAACCCAGCCCATATTTCGGGTGCACATTTCAACCAATGTTTAATTGTGTATGTTTTCCTCGAGCATACATCATTATACCATTTGAGCTGACAAATGTCATCTTCTTGTTCACATTATCGTGGAAATCCATCCGTTTGGAATTCTCGATGAATTGTCGCTGAGCCCATCAACCACCTTCTCATCCCCTCCTTGGTTTAATGATGAACTATTGCTTCAGAAACCCGCTCCCATAGTTCATTTCTCGAGAATCTTGCAATGTCATTTCGTCGATTTGTGTTGTACCTTTTCCTCTCGGACCCCCCTGAGTCTGAGGTATCATGACACCAATTGGATATGGATCTCGGTCAGATATGATGGTTGGGACAACTTTCCAAGAGTTATGATGTTGATCCTTTGATGACCCGGTAACATGATGTCATGCCTAGCACCCCCGGCTGGAGGACCTATCATTATAGATTCCTTTTCAGCAAGGTTATCCGTTCATCCATGGGGAAATTGTAAGACTTATTCTACAAGTTATTCCTGATGGATCCTTCGTGTTTCCAAAGTTTGATCTTCACCTGAAGACCATGTCAATGCTACCTCGAAGCATGTCAATGGTACTCCGATTTTCAACAGGAACATTTGAAGCACGATGCTACATTTTGTTTATCATTTATCCTAACACCGTTGTATGGGTAATATCATGAGATTCCTCCCCCCTTACCTAAATGGTTGTCTACTTTATATCCTGTCATGGATATCTTGCTCTGCTTGTCCTTGGGAAGGATATACCCCCGAATTATGTGTTTTAACACATTTTCCTTTCCATTGTTCTGTTTAATCTGATATTCATATTTTCCTTTCCATTGTTGTGTTTGACATTCTTGTGATCTATATAATCTCAGCAGTAAAGATTCACTGCTTATGTAAACACCTCGATGTATAATTGGTCAGTAAGACCCTGTTACGATTGTTGATGATATTCCGGTAACCACCGATGGACGAGAACTTTGCCTATTGGCCCGCCTCGTTCAACGAGCAGGAAAATGGTTCTCTTCGTCCCTCGCCCTTGGTATCGATGTTGTTGCCGACATATCTGACAGGCTACCCTTTGACACGCCTTACTATCATGACCGTGCAAAATGTCGGCCCCCTTCCTACTTTCAACCACATGGTGGGCACATAACCCACAGTTCCACAGGATCGAAACCTGACTCTCCTACACCCCCTCTTCCCAAGGTTGTTCCTCGCGTGTGGCCTCGTATGTAATTCACGGGCCACCGTCCCAAGTGATCTATTTTGGTAACAGACGCAATACTCAAACTCATTGCTCTGGACCCTTTCGCATGTTGTTTCAGACATCGAACAATGGCCTATCCGTTTGAAACTTCTCATGGTACCTTCTTACTTTACTCTCGATATTTTCTTAAGTACAATTCGAGAGTTACTTCCTACCCCATTCCCCAGAGTTATGTAGCGATAGTCAACCTGGTAAGGCCCGCCTTCTCGAGTCTTCCC
Organism: Aegilops longissima; assembly: GCA_021605205.1. Classification (NCBI taxonomy): domain Eukaryota; kingdom Viridiplantae; phylum Streptophyta; class Magnoliopsida; order Poales; family Poaceae; genus Aegilops; species Aegilops longissima. The sequence continues at coordinate 36,799,133 of CM038682.1, read as the reverse complement.
CATATCCTTTTCGTAAGTACGATGAAGATCCCGAAGAAAGGATGACGACTTCATCATTTTGACTGAAGCGTAAGTATGAAGGCATCAATATATTGGATTGACCTCTTGAGAAGAGCAAGCCAGATGAGAAGACCCGCTATATTCGTTACCAAACCTTCCCCCTTACTCCCTCTTAAATCTCGGACGAGATTTCTTGTAGTGGAGGAGAATTGTGACGCCTGGGTAATTAAGCTACAAGAATCCCGCTAATGATGCCACGTCACCTCGATTCTTGTGGATAAACTCGCGTTAGTTCGAACCTAGTTCAATTTCAAATTCAAAATCGAGCAAGCAATAAAAGTTTTCAAATATTAAAATTTAAATGTTCTGAGTGAACCAAATAATACATAGGTAATTATGGTGATGAAACCACATTTTTATAAAATATTTAAATGCTCAAAGGAAAATAAAACAGCAGCAAAAGAAAGTAATTAAAGGTTGACTGGACCCACTGGACCCACATGTCAGGTTGACCAGGTCAACGGTCAACGTTGACTGCTGACGTCAGCATGACATCATGCTGACGTCATAAATCCATTTTTCGAATTAATTAATTAATTAATTAAATTCCAGAAATTAATAAAATCTTTAGAAAATCATATCTTTTAATCCGTAATTCGGATTAAAATATTTTCAACATGCAAGTTGCTCAGAACGACGAGACGAATCCGGATACGCAATCCGTTCGACCGCCACACACCCCTAACCTATCGAACCCGCAACTTTCCCCCTCCGGCTCCTCTGCCCGAAAACACGAAACACCGGGGGTATTTTCCCGGCTGTTTTCCCCCTTAACCGGTACCACCTCATACCACGTTAGGGCACGCCTAGCATCGTTACTTGTCATGTCATGCATCGATATGCATCTGTTTACATGTTATTCATTGTTTCTTCCCCCTCTTCTCTCCGGTAGACTACGAGACCGACGCTGCTGCTGCCCAGTTCGACTACAGAGTGACGACCCCTCTCTCTTGCCAGAGCAACCAGGCAAGCCCCCCCTTTGATCACCAGATATCGCCTACTCTTCTCTATACTGCTTGCATTAGAGTAGTGTAGCATGTTATCGCTTTCGCTTAATCCTATATCGCTGCATAGCCTGTCCTTGCTACTACTGTTGTTACCTTTACCTGCTATCCTACTCCTTAGTATAGGATGCTAGTGTTCCATCAGTGGCCCTACATTCTTGTCCGTCTGCCATGCTATACTACTGGGCTGTGATCACTTCGGGAGGTGATCACGGGCATATACTATATACTTTACACTATTACATTACCTGTGGTACTGTTCGGAGATGGGGGCTGAAAGGACGGGTGGCTCCATCCCGGTAGAGGTGGGCCTGGGTTCCCGACGGCCCCCGACTGTTACTTTATGGCGGAGCGACAGGGCAGGTTGAGACCACCTAGGAGAGAGGTGGGCCTGGCCCTATTCGGCGTTCGCGGATACTTAACACGCTTAACGAGTTCTTTGTATTTGATCTGAGTTGGCTACGAGCCTATACGCACTAACCATCTACGTGGGAGTAGTTATGGGTATCCCGGCGTCGTGGTATCAGCCGAAGCCTTCGTGACGTCAGCGACTGAGCGGCGCGCGCCAGATTGGACCGCGTAACGTGACTTCCTTTGTAATGGAGGTTGCTAGGTCTGCTTCCGGCCGCGTTCGCAACGTGCAGGTGTGCATTGGGCGATGGGCCCAGACCCCTGTGCGCTTAGGTTTAGACCGGCGTGCTGGCCTCTCTGTTGTGCCTAGGTGGGGCTGCGACGTGTTGATCTTCCACGGCCGGGCATGACCCAGGAAAGTGTGTCCGGCCAAATGGGATCAAGCGTGTTGGGTAAGTTGGTGCACCCCTGCAGGGAAGTTAATCTATTCAAATAGCCGTGATCTTCGGTAACAGGACGACTTGGAGTTGTACCTTGATCTTATGACAAATAGAACCGGATACTTAATAAAACACACCCTTCCAAGTGCCAGATACAACCGGTGGTCGCTCTCTCTCAGGGCAACGAGGAGGGGATCGCCGGGTAGGATTATTGCTATGTGATGTTACTTGGAGGACTTCAACCTACCCTCTTCTACCTGTTGCAAGACGAAGGTGACCAGAAGCGTAGTCTTCGATAAGACTAGCTATCCCCCTCTTATTCTGGCATTCTGCAGTTCAGACCACTGATATGGCCCTTTACACATATATCCATGCATATGTAGTGTAGCTCCTTGCTTGCGAGTACTTTGGATGAGTACTCACGGTTGCCTTGTTCCCCTTTTCCCCTATCTCTACTCGATTGCTGCAACCAGACGATGGAGCCCAGGAGCCAGACGCCACCGTCGATGACGACTACTACACCGGAGGTGCCTACTACTACGCAGCAGCCCGGCGGCGGCGACCAGGAGTAGTTAGGAGGATCCCAGGCAGGAGGCCTGCGCCTCTTTCGATCTGTATCCCAGTTTGTGCTAGCCTTCTTAAGGCAAACTTGTTTAAACTTATGTCTGTACTCAGATATTGTTGCTTCCGCTGACTCGTCTATGATCGAGCACTTGTATTCGAGCCCTCGAGGCCCCTGGCTTGTATTATGATGCTTGTATGACTTATTTATGTTTTAGAGTTGTGTTGTGATATCTTCCCGTGAGTCCCTGATTTTGATCGTACACATTTGCGTGCGTGATTAGTGTACGATTGAATCGGGGGCGTCATATGATCGCGGGTCACCGGCACGGCCGCGAGCTTCGTACCACCATGCTAGTATACCTTCTTGCCCTGCTCAACCAGCTCGCCCTCGCTAAAACTATCGTCAGACAAGGTCTCCTCACCATCAGCATGGCCACTAGTCTCCGGAGTCACGTGGGACAAAGACTCTGGGACCGGAGTCTTGTGGGACGAAGACTCTAGGGCCCGAGTCTCGTGGGATGAAGGATCGGCGACCCGAGGCTCGTCGGCCCGAGGCCCGTGGACCAGAGTCTGAGACGAGTCCAAGTCTGACGGGTCCACCTGAGACGGAGCACTCCGGTGGTCTGGAGAATCAGCTGGGGGTGGCGGCAAGGAAGGCGCAGCAGCGTTCCTACCTCTCCCGCCGCCATGTCCACCTCTAGCTGCACCCCTCTTCTTCTTCCCCCGACCTCTCCCGGCCGAAGAAGAAGCGCCCGCCAGTGTTTGCATGTTGTCTAACATCGCTCTTCGAAGGTGTTGGGGTGGAATAACAACACCCCTCCCAGCACATGCCGATGAAGGAGGCTCGGAGCACTCTCGACCCACGGCCACCATCTGTCAACACCTGCAATGGCAAAGAGTAAATTAAATTAGTACAACATAAACATAATAAAAAAATTAAATGTGTATCATCATCATGAACATAATAAAAATTGAGTACCTAATAACATGAACTAATTAATAATATATATATATATATATATATATATATATATATATATATATATATATATATATATATATATATATATATATATATACATAATAATAATACATGTGTCGGGGTCGGGTGTAGGTGGTGTCGGTCGAGGTGCTGTGTAGGGGTCGAGGGGTGCCATGTCTTGGTCGTGGTGCTGTATCGGGGTCGTGGTGTCGCGGTGTCGAGGCGGGGTCGGGGTGTCGTGTTGGGGTGTCGAGGCGGGGTCGAGGTGTCGTGTCGGGGTGTCGAGGCGGGTTCGGGGTGTCGAGGCGAGGTCGGGGTCTCGTGTCGGGGTGTCGAGGCGGGGTCGGGGTGTCGAGGCGTTGTGTCGAGGCAGGGTGGCGGTGTCGAGCCGGGGTGTAGAGGCGGGGTCGGGGTGTCGTGTCGGGGGTCGGCGTGTCGAGGCGGTCTGAGGGTGTCGTGTCGGGGGACGGGGTGTCGGTGGTGTCGGGGACCGGTGATCTTGTCTTCTTCTTCTCCTCCTCCTCTCCTTCTTCTTCATCTCCTTCTTCTTCTTCTCCTCCTTCTTCTTCTCCTTCTTCTTCTCCTTCTTCTTCTTCTTCTTCTCCTCCTCCTTCTTCTCCTTATCCTCCTCCTCTCCTTCTTCTTCTTCTCCTTCTTCTTCTCCTCCTTCTTCTTCTTCTTCTCCTCCTTCTTCTTCTCCTCGTCCTTCTTCTTCTCCTTCTTCTTCTTCTTCTTCTCCTTCTTCGTCTTCCACTTCTTCTTCTTCTCCTTCTCCTTCTTCTTCTTCTTCTTATTCTTTTCTTCTCCTAATAATTTTTTTCAATAACTAACCTGACTAACCTACAAACTAACATAACTAACCTAAGTAACCTAGTCTAAAGATAACTAACCAAACTAACCTAGAAAATCAAACTAACCCAACTACCAGTACTAACTAACCAAACTACCAGTACTAACTAACCTAATTACTAGCAGTAGAAAAAAAAAGAAAAAAACAGGGGGAGCTCACCGAAGTAGGTCAGCGAGGCACCGGGGCGACGGGGTGTCGGGACAGCGGAGTGCCCGGTTATCGAGGCAGCGGGACCCCTGGCCGGCGTGGGCTGTAGGCGGCGAGGGTGTCGGGGCGGCGGGGCGGTGGGGCACATGGTGGTCGGGGCGGCGTGGCTGTGAGGGCATCAGGGCGGTGGAATGATATACCATGGGTGGCGCAAGGCGAGGTCGCAGGGCAGAGGGGGTCAGCGTCGGGGGCACGGGCCACTGGGGGTCGGGGCGTTAGGGGTGGTGGTGGGCAGGGGCGGCGGGTCGGTGGCTTGGCGGTGGGGTTTGGGGCGGCGGGCACGGGGCGGCGTGGGTGAGGTGAGGGAGTGAGAGAGAGGGGAGAGAGAAAGGGTGGGGCGCAGGGCCGACCATTTTTTTAGTTAGGTTTAATTTCGTTGCCGTCTGCTAGCAGACGGCAAAGAGCGTAGCTAGTGGGGTGGGGCCAGGGGGAAACAGCCGTTAGGTTGGCTATTCTCTTTGCCGTCTGCTCACGGACGGCAAAGAAGCTTTGCCGTCCGCTAGCAGACGACAAAGAAAGTGGCCGTTAGGTGGTACTCGTTAGTGGGTCACCCTCCCTCTTTGCCGTCTGCTAGCAGACAAAAAACCTTCTATGTCATCGGCCAGCGGACCACAAAGATCTTGCTGACGGCAAGCATGATCTTTGCCGTCAGTTCTTTCTTTGTCGTCAGTTTTGTGTGAGCTTATGGCAAAGACCTTCTTTGCCGTCAGCTGGCTGACGGCAAAGATCCTGATTCCGGTAGTGTTTACTCGTTCTGTAATACATCATCCCGCAACTAATTCATTAGTCACATTGCTTGCAAGGCTTATCATGATGTGTATTACCGAGAGGGCCTAGAGATGCCTCTCCGATACTTGGAGTGACAAATCCTAATCTCGATCTATGCCAACCCAACAAACACCTTCGGAGATACCTGTAGAGCATCTTTATAATCACCTAGTCACGTTGTGACGTTTGATAGCACACAAGGTATCCCTCCGGTATCCGGGAGTTGCATAATCTCATAGTCAAAGGAATACGTATAAGTCATGAAGAAAGTAATAGCAATAAAACTTAACGATCATTATGCTAAGCTAACAGATGTTTCTTGTCCATCACATCATTCTCCTAATGATGTTATCCCGTTCATCAAACGACAACACATGTCTATGGTTAGGAAACTTAACCATCTTTAATTAACGAGCTAGTCTGGTAGAGGCATACTAGGGACACTATGTTCTATCTATATATCCACACATGTATCAAGTTTCTGGTTAATAGAATTCTAGCATGAATAATAAATATTTATCATGATATAAGGAAATATAAATAACAACTTTATTATTGCCTCTAGGGCATATTTCCTCCAGTCTCCCACTTGCACTAGAGCCAATAATCTAGATTACATTGTAATGATTCTAACACCCATGGAGTCTTGGTGCTGATCATGTTTTGCTTGTGGAAGAGGCTTAGTCAACGGGTCTGCAACATTCAGATCCGTATGTATTTTGCAAATCTCTATGTCTCCCTCCTTGACTTGATCATGGATGGAGTTTAAGCGTCTCTCGATGTGTTCTCTTGTGAAATCTGGATTCCTTCGCTAAGGCAATTGCTCCAGTATTGTCACAAAAGATTTTCATTGGACCCGATGAACTAGGTATTACACCTATCGTATATGAACTCCTTCAACCAGACTCCTTCATTTGCTGCTTCCGAAGCAGCTATGTACTCCACTTCACACGTAGATCCCACCACGACGCTTTGCTTGGAACTGCACCAACTGATAGCTCCACCATTCAATATAAATATGTACCCAGTTTGCAACTTAGAGTCACCCGGATCACTGTCAAAGCTAGCATCGACGTAACCATTTACGACGAGCTCTTTGTCACCCCAATATACAAGAAACATATCCTTAGTCCGTTTTTGGTACTTCAGGATGTTCTTGACCGCTGTCAAGTGATCCACTCCTGGATTACTTTCATACCTCCCTGCTAAACTTATAGCAAGGAACACATCAGGTCTGGTACACAGCATTGCATACATGATAGAATCTATGGCTGAGGCATAGGGAATGACTTTCATTTTCTCTCTATCTTCTGCAGTGGTCGAGCATTGAGTCTGACTCAACTTCACACCTTGTAACACAGGCAAGAACCCTTTCTTTGGCTGATCCATTTTGAACTTCTTCAAAACTTTATCAAGATATGTGTGATACGTCTCCAACGTATCTATAATTTTTGATTGCTCCATCCTATATTATCTTCTGTTTTGGACATTATTGGGATTTATTATTCACTTCTATATTATTTTTGGGAATAACCTATTAACCGGAGGCCCAGCCCAGAATTGCTATTTTTGCCTATTTCAGAGTTTCGCGTAAAAAGAATATCAAACGGAGTCCAAACGGAATGAAACATTCGGGAACGTGATTTTCGGAACGAACATGATCCAGAGGACTTGGACCCTACTCAAGAAAGCCACCAGGAAGCCACGAGGTAGGGGGCGCGCCTACCCCCCTGGGCGCGCCCTCGACCCTCGTGGGCCCCATGTTGCTCCACCGACGTACTCCTTCCTCCTATATATACCTACGTACCCCCAAACGATCAGATACGGAGCCAAAAACCTAATTCCACCGCCGCAACCTTCTGTACCTACGAGATCCGATCTTGGGGGCTGTTCCGAAGCTCCGCCAGAGGGGGCATCGATCACGGAGGGCTTCTACATCAACACCATAGCCTCTCCGATGAAGTGTGAGTAGTTTACCTCAGGCCTTCGGGTCCATAGTTATTAGCTAGATGGCTTCTTCTCTCTTTTTAGATCTCAATACAATGTTCTCCCCCTCTCTTGTGGAGATCTATTCGATGTAATCTTCTTTTGCGGTGTGTTTGTTGAGACTGATGAATTGTGGGTTTATGATCAAGTTTATCTATGAATAATATATGAATCTTCTGAATTATTTTATGATTGGTTATCTTTGCAAGTCTCTTCGAATTATCAGTTTGGTTTGGCCTACTAGATTGATCTTTCTTGCAATGGGAGAAGTGCTTAGCTTTGGGTTCAATCTTGCGGTGTCCTTTCCCATTGATAGTAGGGGCAGCAAGGCACGTATCGTATTGTTGCCATCGAGGATAACAAGATGGGGTTTTTATCATATTGCATGAATTTATCCCTCTACATCATGTCATCTTGCTTAAGGCGTTACTCTGTTCTTATGAACTTAATACTCTAGATGCACGCTGGATAGCGGTCGATGTGTGGAGTAATAGTAGTAGATGCAGGAAGGAGTCGGTCTACTTTTCACAGACGTGATGCCTATATACATGATCATACATGTCAATTGCTCAACAGTAATTTGTTCACCCACCGTAAAATAATTATGCTCTTGAGAGAAGCCACTAGTGAAACCTATGGCCCCTGGGTCTATTTTCCATCATATTAATCTCCCGACAACAAGCTATTTCTGGCGCCGTTTTTATTTTGTTTACTTTACTTTGCATCTTTATCACAAACATACCAAAAATATTGTCTTATCATATCTATTAGATCTCACTCTCGTAAGTGACCGTGTAGGGATTGACAACCCCTTATCGCGTTGGTTGCGAGGATTTATTTGTTTGTGTAGGTGTGAGGGACTCGCGCGTAGCCCCCTACTGGATTGATACCTTGGTTCTCAAAAACTGAGGGAAATACTTACGCTACTTTGCTGCATCACCCTTTCCTCTTCAAGGGAACCAGTGCCCGAGAGGTAGCAAGAAGGATTTTTGGCGCCGTTGCTGGGGAGGTCTACGCAAAAGTCAACATACCAAGTACCCATCACAAACCCTTAGCTCCCGCATTACATTATTTGCCATTTGCACCTCGTTTTCCTCTCCCCCACTTCACCCTTGCCGCTTTATTCGCCCTCTCTTTTCCGTTTGCCTCTTTTTGCCCTTCTCTTTTTTGCTCGTGTGTTGGATTGCTTGTTTGTCACGATGGCTCAAGATAATACCAAATTATGTGACTTTACCAATACCAACAATAATGATTTCCTTAGCACTCCGATTGCTCCTCTTACCGATACTGAATCTTGTGAAATCAATGTTGCTTTGTTGAATCTTGTCATGAAAGATCAATTTGTCGGCCTTCCTAGTGAAGATGCCGCTACTCATCTAAATAGCTTCTTTGATTTGTGTGATATGCAAAAGAAGAAAGATGTTGACAATGATATTGTTAAATTAAAGCTATTTCCTTTTTCGCTTAGAGATCGTGCTAAAGCTTGGTTTTCGTCTTTGCCTAAAAATAGTATTGATTCTTGGAATAAGTGCAAAGATGCTTTTATCTCTAAATATTTTCCTCCTGCTAAGATTATCTCTCTTAGAAACGATATTATGAATTTTCAGCAACTTGATCATGAACATGTTGCACAAGATTGGGAGAGGATGAAATTAATGATACGTAATTGCCCTACGCATGGTTTAAATTTGTGGATGATTATACAAAAAATTTATGCCGGATTGAATTTTGCTTCTAGAAATCTTTTTGATTCGGCCGCGGGAGGCACTTTTATGGAAATCACTTTAGGAGAAGCTACTAAACTCCTAGATAATATTATGGTTAATTATTCTCAATGGCACACTGAAAGATCTACTAATAAAAAGTGCATGCGATAGAAGAAATTAATGTTTTGAGTGGAAAGATGGATGAACTTATGAAATTATTTGCTAGTAAGAGTGTTTCTTCTGATCCTAATGATATGACTTTGTCTACTTTGATTGAGAATAATAATGAATCTATGGATGTGAATTTTGTTGGTAGGAATAATTTTGCCAACAACGCATATTGAGGAAACTTTAATCATAGGCCTTATCCTAGAGATTCCTCTAATAATTATGGTAATTCCTACAACAGTTCTTATGAAATTTTGAATAAGACGCCCTATGAATTTGAGACTAGTGTTAAAAAGTTTATGAATTTGCAAAACAATTTCAATGCTTTGCTTGAAGAGAAATTGCTTAAAGTTGATGAATTGGCTAGGAACGTTGATAGAATTTCTCTTGAAGTTGATTCTTTGAAACTGAGATCTATTCATCCTAAGCATGATATCAATGAGTCTCTCAAAGCCATGAGAATTTCCATTGATGAGTGCAAAGAAAGAACCGCTAGGATGCGTGCTAAGAAAGATTGCTTTATGAAACCGTGTTCTTCAAATTTCTATGAAAATAAAGATGAAGATCTAAAAGTTATTGATGTGTCCCCTACTAAACTTTGTTATGCAATATGAATCTTGATAATGATGGGACTGAATATGATCCACCTTTACCTAGAAGGTGTTCCAAAAATTCAGAGTTTTTAGATCTTGATGCAAAAATTGTAAAAAGTGGGATTGAAGAAATCAAAACATTAGATGTTAATGAACCCACTATTTTGGATTTCAAGGAATTGAATTATGATAATTGCTCTTTGATAGATTGTATTTCCTTGTTGCAATCCGTGCTAAATTCTCCTCATGCTTATAGTCAAAATAAAGCTTTTACCAAACATATCGTTGATGCTTTGATGCAATCTTATGAAGAAAATCTTGAGTTGGAAGTCTCTATCTCCAGAAAACTTTATGATGAGTGGGAACCTACTATTAAAATTAAGATTAAAGATCATGAATGATATGCTTTGTGTGATTTGGGTGCTAGTGTTTCCACGATTCCAAAAACTTTGTGCAATTTGTTAGGTTTCCGTGATTTTGATGATTGCTCTTTAAACTTGCATCTTACGGATTCCACTATTAAGAAACCTATGGGAAGAATAAATGATGTTATTATTGTTGCAAATAGGAACTATGTGCCCGTAGATTTTATCGTTCTTGATATAGATTGCAATCCTTCATGTCCTATTATTCTTGGTAGACCTTTCCTTAGAACGATTGGTGCAATTATTGATATGAAGGAAGGGAATATTAGATTCTAATTTCCATGAAAGAAAGGCATGGAACACTTCCCTAGGAAGAAAATAAAATTACCATATGAGAGCCACTTATGGATTGCCTACCAAAGATGGCAATACCTAGATCTATCCTTGCTATTATGCCTAGCTAGGGGCGTTAAACGATAGCGCTTGTTGGGAGGCAACCCAATTTTTTTTAGTTTTTTTTTGCTTTTTACTTCTGTTTAGGAATAAATACTTGTTCTAGCCTCTGGTTAGATGTGTTTTTATGTTTTAACTAGCAAAGTGGCCCGCTCAATGCGTGGGCTAGAACTTTGTAAAGTTTAATAATGAACACATATTATTATATTTGTCTAAAGAAAAATTGGAAGAAAATTTGATGACATTTAAAAATTGTGATGGCATCAACCTTAATGTGTTGAAAATATATGAGAAATAAATTTATGATTTCATAAATATCCAAATTATCTCACTCATAATTTATAATATGGATTTCTAACTACAACAAATTGGTATTATTAATCTTATCTATTTTTTATTTTCTCATTTCTAAGCCACACTATTCTTCAATTCAACTGCTCCGCACATCGTCACATTTATAGGCTATCTAATGTAAAATGGCTACACCGGCTTGTATGTCATGTACAGTACTGACAACAATCATACTACTGAAGCAGTCATTGATTTCACAATTACATCAAACTCAACCAAGGCAAGTCACCATCTCGTAATATTAAATCAATACGTTGGATTTTAACCACAAGTTGGGTGGTTGATTATAAGTGATATTAGATCTATGGGCACATTTTCTTATTAGAGCAACACAAATAATTAGAGTTCGAAATATGATCTAATATAAGTTCAACATAAGATTTAATGTGTTTTCCCCATGAAATATATTATATGAATGGGCGTAGTTAGTATTCACTGCAAGCATCCTATTGATTGTGTATGCGTAATTGTTGTATATATTTACAAAGTTCAGCCATTTGTTATCCGTTTAGACCAAACTAAGGAGATCTAGTGTTCATCATCTTCTACGACCACTTTGAAGATCCCAATTCACATCTACTCATAAAAGGAGGTCAGCCAAATTAATAATTAGCTAGATGAAAGTTATGTGTAGGTATGAAACATAAATGGTTTCCATCTATCTACCTACAAAATGTAAATCCTTTGACCTATGAAATTAAAATAGGACTGTTCTAATAGTATGACCAAGTATATATGGCAGAGCACATAGTCGAGAAACACATTGAACCATTTCCTAATTTAGTTTGACTTCTAGATGTATTTATTATTAAAATGGACGGCAATATTATGATTTATGTAATTTTAACCCAGTACATCCTAAGCAACTACGTAATTTAGAAAATATTTAGTTTCCGACTATAACCAAAGGAGAAATGACATGCATATGCACATTGGAAAAAAAAAGACAATCACCAATGCTGCCACGATCTAGGTTTTATGTTCGGTGACTTGGCTTTTAAGTGGGTTTAGATTGCCATGTATTTTACCTAGACTAATTGAAAGGCCACAAATATCAATTGATATATATCAACATTATACTGAATTGATATTTTTAGAACTTTATTTTTTTTGTGATCTACCTATTGGCTAACTCCATAACCTTCTCCAAATTAAGAATTTATAATAATCATTTTTCCATGTTAACATCTGCAATCGCTCACAACCAAATTGCCACATATAAGTGTGCCACTTGTATGATAGTTCAAGAAGTTATTTTTTTTGAACCTACATATAAAGATGTTAGGTCCACATATTAAACTGTACATAAGGTACATTTAACCTCAAGCACATTCCACTTGTACCACCATTTGGTATTTCTACGGGAAAATATCTAAAACTTGTAGTATGAAATCAGAATTTTGATATTGAAAATAAGTCATATAAGCTTCGATATATCAAATAAACATGCGTTACCACAATCATGATGGAAACCCAACGCAACAAAATAAACATAGTAGCTAGCTACTTGGCATATGTACTCAAGAAAAAAATAAAAAAGGAACGAATCAGAGAAGCGTGGATATGTACCTGTTTCTAGCTAGCCGGTTGTGTACATGCTTTCATCCTGCATCCCTACCGGTGCCCGGAAGGAGGCTCAGAGTGTCTTAGCGTCGTACTCTTGTTAAAATCTTATTACTTCAGTGCAGGTAAACCTGTAATGCAAGTACTTTGGCATTACATTATTAAACTCTTTACCATATATGATGCAATATTTGCTCTTAATAAATAAAACAATGGTCTTGCTGCTATATTTATGTGAGAATTTGGAAAAGAAGTCCCGTCCCTCCATGGGCGCCCATGTACCAGTGTAAGAGAAAAAATTGGAGCTTGTAGGATGAACATTGGGGGCAACTATCTTGGACGTTGATTTCCCCATCTCGATGGCACAACACATGCATGGTCATCGATTTTGGCATGCATCATGACCTGACATAATATGGGTCCCAAGAAAATATTAGATTGGCACGTTATTCCAGTGTGTGTGGCAGTGCTATAAACTTGGATGTCCATGGTGCGTTGATTTTTGTCTGCTGGAACATGTGCAAGGCAAGATGAAGGTGGGGAATAGATGATCGTTGGTATGGCAGGTATTTGCATGAACCGTTGAAGAAGGTGATGGACACATGCATGCATGTGAACTTGAGAAGAGAGTACCGCATAAATGAACTCGTCATCCGGACCATGTAAATCTGGTGATGATAAGTTAACTATTTGGGTGGCCGTTGAAGCAGTCTTGGCGTATGGTGCATACGCTTCAGCGGTGTGCATTGAAATCAAGGGTTAGTCTTTCATGAACGATACTTGGAGCGACAACGGAGACTCATCAATATGATGTTGCTAAAGTGTTCAGGCTGGGATTTGAAGCATCAAGCATGTACCTAGAGCCAACAATCTTGGACGCTACTGAGGAAACCCCGCAAGGACATGGCTGGTAACTTGTGCGGCAGCGCTCACCTTTCCCTACTACTATTTCTTCAGGTTTCTCTTATTTTTTCTTGGGAACATGATTGCTCCTTTGTGCACTTAGATTTTTTCAGGGAACTTTACTTTCGCTGGGATGGAGGGATGCGTCAAGACGTTTGGAGGCTCTTTTTGAGTAATATAGGTGCGCTTAGATGGGAGGGTGGACGTGCTGTTAGTTCTGACATAGATTTTTTCAGGGAACTTTTCTTTCGCTGGGATGGAGGGATGCGTCATGACGTTTGAAGGCTCGTGGCGAGCATATTTATTTTCGTTCGCTTAGATTGTCCAGTTTTTCTTTAGAATCCTTCGTTAGATTGTCCAGTTTTTTTTATAATCCTTCGTTCGCTTAGATGAGAGGGAGGATGCGTATAGGGACGTGCACTTAGATTTTTTGTTTGAGTTTGTCCAGTTTTTTTTAGAATCCTTCGTTAGATTGTCCAGTTTCTTTTTAATAATCCTTCGTTCGCTTAGAAGGGAGGGACGATGCGTACAGGGACGTGCACTTAGTGATAGATTGAGATATTGGAGAAGCAATTGTTGTATTAATCGGGGCCTCAAGGGCTGTTTATATAGATTACAAAGCTTGGGCTCCAAGACTAGACTAATAGAGATAGATTACAATACGAATAGACTTATACTCTAAGATCCCCCGCAGTCTCAACGTCAGGTGAAACAATGTTGAGACTGGAGCGTATGTCGGTGAACGATGCAGTCGGGAGTCCTTTGGTAAAAATGTCAGCAAATTGGGCACTGGTAGGAACATGAAGAACGCGAACCTCACCAAGAGCCACCTTTTCACGAACAAAGTGAATGTCAATCTCAATGTGCTTTGTGCGATGATGCTGAACTGCATTGGAAGCCATGTAGACTGCAGAGATGTTATCGCAGTAAACAATGGTAGCACGTGGGAGCGGACGATGAAGTTCAACGAGAAGCTGCCGTAGCCACACCGCCTCGGCTACAGCGTGAGCAACCGCCCTATACTCAGCCTCAGCAGAAGACCTGGAAACTGTTACCTGCCTTTTAGAACACCAAGAAACAAGATTATCACCCAAATAAACGCAAAATCCGGATGTAGATCGTCGAGTATCTGGACAACCTGCTCAGTCTGCATCAGAATAAACTGTCAAGCTTGTAGGTGAAGAAGAATTAATAAGGAGACCGTGATCAAGAGTGCCTTTTAAATAGCGGAGAATGCGTCTGACATGAGCCACATGAGGAGCACGAGGATCATGCATAAAGAGACAGGCTTGCTGAACAGAATAGGAGATTTCAGAACGAGTAAGAGTGGCATATTGAAGAGCGCCAGTGATGCTACGATATAAAGTAGGATCAGAAAGAGGATCACCATCAGCCGACAGTTTAGCACCAACGTCGGCTGGAGTACGAGAGGGTTGACAATCAGACATACCAGGACGAGAAAGCAAGTCCAAAATGTATGATCGTTGAGAAAGAAAGAGGGAAGATGTTGTGCGAGAAACATGAATACCTAGAAAATGACGAAGAGGACCAAGATCTGTCATGGAAAACTCCCGATTGAGAGAAGAGATGGTATGTTGAAGAAAGGAATCAGAACTAGCCGTGAGAATGATATCATCAACATAAAGCAAGAGGTAGGCAGTGTGAGTAGGAGACTGATAAACAAAAAGAGAAGAATCGGATTTGGAGGGAATAAAGCCTATGGTTTGAATAAAAGTAGCAAAGCATTGAAACCATGCACGAGGAGCTTGTTTAAGGCCATAAAGAGATTTGTGGAGGAGACAAACAAAATTTGAGAGGAGGGATTCTCAAAACCGGAGGGTTGTTGACAATAAACAGTTTCATTGAGAGTGCCATGAAGAAAAGCATTTTAACATCAAGTTGATGAATAGGCCAAGAAGAGGAAACAGCAAGACTAAGAACAACACGAATAGTGCTTGGTTTAACAACAGGAGAAAAAGTCTCATCAAAGCCAATACCATGCTGCTGGGAGAAACCACGACACACCCAACGAGCTTTGTAACGAGCGAGAGTGCCATCGGAATGAAATTTATGATGAAAAACTCATTTGCCAGAAACAATGTTAACACCAGAAGGTTTGGGAACAAGAGTCCATGTATTATTTTGCTGAAGAGCTTCAAATTCATCACGCATAGCGGAAAGCCAGAGAGGGTCAAGAAGAGCTCGCTTATAACTGGTTGGAATATGAGAGATGGTTGGGGTGGCGGTAAGATTCAGACGTTTGGTGGGGAGAAGAAATCCTCGTTTTCCACGGGTGCACATGACATGATCATTGGTGAGCGGTCGTATAAGAACGGCATTGGGTGGCAGTGGGTTTTCGGTTGAAGAAGACGGTGAGGAAGAAGAATCAGAGGTGGTGGGTGTCGAGGTGGTTGCCGTGGTAGGATGTGGTGAGGAAAAGACGGCTGGGGTAGAGGATGCAGTTGCGGGAGAGGGCGGGGACGGGGCAGGAGGGTGGCTGACGGTGGGCGATTCCGGCGGAGAGACGGAACAAGATTCCATGGCAGCAGAGATGACCGAAGGACGAACTAGGGAAGGGGTTTTGGTGGTGGCGGATTGTGGTGGAATTGGTTTTGTGGTTGTAGTGACAGAAAAAGGAAAAGTATTTTCATCGAATGTGACATGACGAGAGAGAATGATACGACCAGAAGATGGATCGAAACAACGATATCCTTTGTGATCATCAGAAAGACCAAGGTGAATGCAAGGTAGTGAGCGTGGTTCTAGTTTGTTGGAGACGGTAGAGGCGATGTTGGGAAAGCATAGACAACCAAAAACACACAGAAAAGAATAGTCAGGGTGGGAGAGAAAAATAGATTGGAAAGGCGAATAAAGAGGGAAAGTTTTAGTTGGTCGAATATTAAGAAGTAGTGTGGCGGTGCGAAGGGCTTCAATCCAAAAACGGGAAGGAAGAGAAGCTTGTAAAAGCAATGTGCGAAGAACATCATTAATAGAGCGAAGACAGCGTTCAGCTTTACCATTTTGAGAAGATGTATAAGGGCATGAAAAACGAAGAAGGATGCCTTGAGAGAGAAAGAAGGTGCGGTTTTGGGTGTTATCAAATTCACGACCGTTATCACATTGAATAAATCGAATTGGCAAGCCAAAGTGTGTGGTTACATATTGTCGAAAGTTGAGAAAGATTGCACGCACTTCAGATTTAGAGCGAAGAGGAAAGGTCCAAGTATAGTGAGAATAATCATCCAAGATCACAAGATAATATTTATAACCAGAAACACTAGGGACTGGAGAGGTCCATAAATCACAGTGAAGTAACTCAAAAGGAAAAGTACTAATGGCAGTAGAGGTTCCAAAAGGTAATCTAACATGTTTGCCACATTGACATGCATTACAGAGAGAGGGATTATGAGGACTGCTAGAACTAGGGATACAAAATTCTTGGAGTAAAGACGTCAAAGTGGTTTTTGCTGGGGTGACCGAGACGGCGATGCCATAGATCAACAGAGGCGAGCATGGCACGAGAGGTGGATGTGGGCACGCCATGAAGAGGATAAAGATCGCCCGTGCTATTGTACCGAGCGAGGACCGCCCCCGTTGTCAGATCCTTCACAGACAAACCAAAAGGGTCAAAGGCCAGGATAACTTTGTTGCCAATGCAAAATTGTCTAACAGAGATAAGATTTTTGATGATGGAAGGAACCACAAGAGTATTGCGTAGAAGAAAATTGGCATGAGAGGAAGGGATGTAAGAGTGACCAGTGCATGAAACAGGGATGGTGGAGCCATCGCCAATGGTGATAGTGGAAAAAGCAGAAGGAAAACAAGCTGACAATAAATTCATATTTGAAGACATATGCATTGATGCACCAGAATCGAAAATCCAATCCGTACCTGCGTCATTGAGGACAAAATTGTTCATGGCGTTGATGAAGGCGGCTTGGTCCCAAGCCGGTTGTTGGGGAGGAGCAGAGGGGCCAGGAACTTGCATGTTGACGTAGGGGATAGCGAATGGGTAGTATGCGATTGGGGCCTGCATGTTGCCGTGGAAGGCCGGCATGGTGTTGTAGGGCGACGGTGGTCCTGGCATGCTGGTAGGCGGAGTAGGAGTGGCGGTGTAGACGTGCGCCGGCGGCCTGGGTCCAAGGAGTCCCGGAGAGCCTGTGGCTGGACGAAGACCGGGGCTCCACGTGCCCGTGTACGCAGGAGGAGCACCATACGGCGAGGGGCCGACCATGGCATCGACCAAGCCTGGACGAGGCCAGTCCAAGGATCATGCTGAGGAGGCCATGGCGACGGAGCTGGTGGCGCGGGAGCGGTGGATGATGAGGCTGGTGCAGGTCCGGCAGGACGAGATGCAGGAGGCCGGTAGACGGGATTCTTGCCCTTGTAGTTCGGACTCGGGCGCCAGCCTGGTGGTGGTGTTGAGGCCGCGGCAGCCACAGCAGGAGTTGGAGGGGCGGTCGGTTGCCGCGGCAGCCCAGGCGTGGGAGCTGCAGAAGAGGGCGCGGCAGCATGAAACACCTGCGGCGCCCGTTGCGCCTTGCGAGCCTGGTTCTTCTCTTCTTGCTGGACGATCGAGCGGACTTGCTTGAAGGTGGGGTACGGCTTGAGCATGGGGATGAAGGACTGCTACTTCTCGAATTGATCGCCGAGACCTTGGAGGAGGGCGTTGATGAGAGTGCGATCCTCGACGTGATCACCAAGTTCACGGAGTTCATCGCCAATAGCCTTGATTCGCTGGCAGAAGATGGAGACTGGGACATCTCCCTGCATGGTTGTGCGTAGCTCGGTGTTGAGCGCGTTGATTCGCGCGTCGGAGTTGTCCTGAAACAGCTGTTGAAGGGAAGCCCAGAGATCGGCGGCGGTGGCGTCATCGTCGGACACCAGATTGAAAAGCTCCGTGGAGATGCGTGTGTAAATCCACTGGATGATGGCGAGATCATCTTTCACCCAGCGAGGATCAGCAGGCTGTGGCGGGTAGGAGGGATCAATGTGGTGGCGTAGGCCGCAGCGCCCGAGATGGATGATGAAGAGGTGGCGCCAATGGTAGTAGTTGTGGATGCCGAGGTCTAATGAGATTGGTATGAAGGGAGAGACGTCGGCAATGGTGTCGGCTAGGGAGAACATAGGGTTTGAAGGGGGAGGTGTTTGAGTAGTTGTAGAGGAGGAGGTGGGGGTGGGGCACCGGCGGCGCGGAACTCGGCCATGGAGAAGAGGGGCTGAATCGGCCGGGACGGCGGCGCAGGTGGCGGAGCCATACCAGGTGCGGAAAACCTAGGCGTCGGATACCATGATAGATTGAGATATTGGAGAAGTAATTTTGTATTGATCGGGGCCTCAAGGGCTGTTTATATAGATTATAAAGCTTGGGCTCCAAGACTAGACTAATAGAGATAGATTACAATACGAATAGACTTATACTCTAAGACTTAGATTTTTTGTTTAAGTTCTTTTTTTGAGATAACGATTTTTTGTTTGAGTAATACGTGCGCTTAGATGTGAGGGTGGACCTGCTGTTTGATGGGAGCGAGGATGTGTACAGAGACGTGTGGAGGCCCATCACGTGGATAATTATTTTTATTGTTAAACAAACCTAGATCTAGTCCGTTAATTACATCGCTATAGATATGGGTCCACCAAATTAATGGCCAGATTTATCTAATTATTGTGGGATTTTCTAAACTATTTTGTAGAGAGACGTGTGGAGGCCCATCACGTGGATAATTTTTTTTATTGTTAAACAAACCTATATCTTGTCCGTTAATTACATCGCTATAGATATGGGTCTACCAAATTAATGGCCAGATTTATCTAATTAGTGTGGGATTTTCTAGACTATTTTTCTTTTTTCTGCTTACCCCATAAAACATTTTTTATATCTCTACTCATAAAGGAGCAGTTCGTACGTTGTTCGTTCGCTCGTTCCACCCCTCTTATACGATCTAATAACCCCACCGATTTTCGCTCCCCGCAGTCCCACGCCCAATTACAGCAAAAACGGACCCAAAAAACCGAGAAAACCGCCCGGCTGAAACTTTGGTACATCTTTCCTTCCTGTGCTAATGCATCCACGGCCACACGACCAAAATCATAGGCACGTCTCCACTCTGCGCCACCCGTAGTCGCCCCCGCACCCGCACCCCCACCCGCGGCGGCTGCGGCAAAAGTGGTTCGAGCATGGGCTACTGCCGATCCCCAAGCCGGTCTTCCCAGAGGTAACGATCGCGCAAACCCTAGCGCAACTCAGCGAGAAGCTCGCGGCGCCAGGGGCCGGGCGCATGGGCACCGCGGCGCTCGCCGAGGCGCTGAGATCCCCCCCGACCAGGCTGCGCTGGGGCTCGACACGCTCGCCGCGGTCCTCCCCAGCGACGATTGGACGCTCGCGACAACGGCCCCGCTGCGGACGGCCGACCTCCCCTACCAGCTCCTCTTCCTCCACGTCCAGTCCTACAAGCGGCTCGCGTCGCATGCCCACAAGGACTCGCCGTCCGTCGCCCATGATGTGCCCATCCACCTCCGCGTTCGAAGGTTACCTCTTCGTGATCTCCCCGGTCAGGTCCCGATCAATCCCCGTTCCCGTCCTGATTGCTTCTGGCATGATTGCTGCGTGCTTAGATTGGGGAGTTCCTGGCTGATCGCTGTCTGGTACAAGGATTTGATTTCTGTTTGTATAGGATTAAGAAATAACAACCAGCTGGTGATATATCCAATGAAATGACGAGCATGTGAAACATTTTGATTTTCTTTTGCTCCTTAGCGTTACTATAATTTTGAGATTGACATTTCAGAAATTTTGAAATTGAAGAACGTGCGTTGCTACCGGCGACATACAAGTAAGTCTGTGATCAATGCAGCAGTTTTGAAATATACGCATGTTTTTGCTTGATATAATTTTAAATGCAACAGTTCACAGATTCACTCATGCTTGTGCCTCCCGCCTGACTTGTTCTACTTACCGGACTTCTTCAGGTTAGTTAGATTGCTAATAAATTGAGTAAGTCTGTCTGCATTTTTATTTGGTCAGCTTCTGATAAGTAGCAGCTTTATTTGATAGTAACAGACTAACAGTTCACTTAATCCTAGAAGGTTACTCACCATGCATTGTATTTTTTTCAGTGTTCAAATATATTTCTTACAAAGGACCAAAATATATGGCTCGGTAAGTATGCTCTAAGAAATCAGGTAGGAAAAATACTTGAAATAACTGCACTGTGAATACTTGTAAGAACTGACGGCAATATTTGGTGTCCCGAATATATATGTTGTTGTCTAAAACAAGTGATTTTGGGCTGGCTAAAATATTGACTTCCCATGATTTAGCTGTGTAAGTAAGTTATTCTTGCTCAGGTGTTTCTTTTTCTAAGTTGCTTATGATTTGATAAATTGTGTCTCTTCTGAAGATTGTAGGAACTCCCAGATACATGTGCCCTGAACTTGTTGCTGATATTTCGTATGGCTCCAAGTCCAACATATGGTTGCTAGGCAAGCATTCCTATCTAACATTCAGTTGCATGTCTTGCTTGCTTGTTCTCTTGGCTAATATCTGCGATTTTCAGGCTGCTTCATCTATGAGATGACTTCGCTGAAGCATGCATTCAAAGCATTTGTAAGTAGCTATGTTGACATGCTCTTTAAGTTATAGCTCCTTCTTTCCTTCATCTATGAGATGACTTCGCTGAAGCATGCATTCAAAGCATTTGTAAGTAGCTATGTTGACATGCTCTTTAAGTTATAGCTCCTACTTTCCCGCAAAAAATATAAAAGAAAAAATACATCTCCTTCTTTTTTTCATCAAAAGTTGCATCTTAGATGATGTTTTTTTCCGGACAGAATATGTAGACACCGATAAACAAGTTAAACGAGTTTGTTGCCACTCGTCACGCCACCCACCACCTCCACCCTCCATTGTAGCCGACTGCCTCCACCCGGCTCCTCCACGAGTGCCCAACCCCACCCGCCCGTGTGATCCCTGCCCCAACCTTCGTTCCATCCCACACGACGCCCGGCCGCTACACTCCCGCAGGCTGAGCCCTATACATACTCCCCGCAGCATTGTGATCTCGCTGCTGCCGACGTTGACCGTTGTCGCCGACGCTCACCGGCTACTCCTCGTGCTTAGCCTCCACTGAGATCTGTGGCAAAGGTCGGTGGGTAGGAAGCACGCCAGCACTCTGTCGAGGTAGATATACTTTGTCACCACATCCCTGGCAATACATGAGGAACTAACAACGTAATGTGAGATGGACTTTTAATGCTAGAAGTGCTGATGAAGAAAATGGAGGTGGATGGCGAGGAGCAAGGAGAAAATGTCGAGAGGGAGGTCAAGTAGACACGAAGACAATCGAGAAGAAAAGAAGTGTGAGAGGATTGCAAATTTTTCGCTATATGCATGGTAACTATAAGCCGACATGTTCAACACACATTTTGTAAGAACGGGAACCTAACTTTTAGTTCGCCAAAAATCAAGGTGATTGCATACATTGAGTGTTATCCGAGTCAACATTGATGATCTAAACTTCTGTTTCCATTCGAAGCAGACCACTTACTAAAATATAAATTCTCAAATGAGCTCAATGAGCATCGATTGCCTCAAAAAGAAAGGCTTAAGTTTTCATATTTTTATTAAGTTTTGTTTAGGTTGGTTAGTTCAAAAACAGTGATGAGTTTTTGTGTGGATGATGTTTGCGCCATTTAGAAAAATAGGCTCTTAAATTAATATATTTTTTCTTCATGTCTTGCTTCTGCACTGTGTCAGCATATATATATACTGTCCATATAAATAACATACAACAATAATGGGTCTCTATCCATCAGTGGACACTTACAGTGTCACAGTCTACAAGAATCAGGCGTGGCGGGGAGGGAAATGAGAGAGGAGCGGGTGGGATTCACCATGGCGTGGAGGGGAGGTTCCTGGGAGAGATGGCAATGGCTACACTGTGGCAGGGAAATGAGATGCGTCGGCAATCGGTGGCTGGCTGGCTGTGCGGGAAGAGTAGGAGGCGGTTGTGCGGCGAGTGAGAGAGGAGTGAATGCTTTTTTCTCCGTCAAGAAAAGAAGAAAAGAGCAACTCTATGTGGTGACATCAATGTCGACACATGGTCTATCAAGTCGTTTTTAGGCTATTAGGCTTTTACTCTGCCACAATTGAATATCCACTACAATCAGGTGATGCTTTGGTATGGTGGGAACAATATTAAAAGGTATACACCCGCTTGAGTGTAATTTATTTTAGCAAATGTATAGCAAGATGCCATTTGCATCCCAAAGAGGTTAGTGATACAAGGCTCCGATGCATGACCAAAGAAAAGAAAAAGAAATAAGGGATGATGATTGTAATTCTGCACCTTTGGAATAAAATTATCATTTACCCCGCAAAAGAAGAAAAGAAATGATGAAGGTGTAGTGTGTGACTTTGCGACACTTGATCGCTCTAAGTCAATGGTCACTAGGACTGAAATATAATCCAAGAAGCTAATCAGGAGGAAGGAAGACATGCTCCCAGCAGCATCACATAAGTAGACGAGTGAGATGGAACCTGAGAGTCATAGTGTCAATCCTATGGTGGCCACCACACTCGGAGAGGGTGGCGGCACTGCGGTGAGTAGTGGGTCGCATTGCCTTGGCTGCACCCTCACGTAACGATGTGCACTCCTTGGCACTGGGAATCGGTCTAGGGTGACCAGCCATGACGATGAAGGCGTATCCCTCCTCCTCGTAGTGCCACACCACTCTGCCCAACGTTGTCCAACCCACATACGAATGGGTCAGCTACATGGCTGGCACCAACAAAGAGTTGCGGTCCCTTCTGCACCTCCCGGGCAGATCCACCTACCCAGGATGCCAGACCAGCGGGCACACTGGCTCGGTGCCGAGGTGGCAGCACGAGAAGTTTTCAGGGGTTGAAGGAGGTGGGCCACGTCGTGGTAGGGAGAGAAGGGGGCTGGCAATGCCATGGATGAGGGGGAAGCGATGGAGAGAGGAGCGGATGGGCTTCACCATGGCGTGGAGGGGTGGTTCCTGGGAGAGATGGCATCGACGATGTTGTGGCGGGGAGATGAGATGCGGCGATAACCGATGGTTGGCTGGCTATGCGGGAATAGTAGGAGGCGGCTATGCGGTGAATGAGCAGAGGAATGACTACTTTTTTCTCCGTCAAGAAAAGAAGAAAGGAGCAGCTTCTATGCGGTGACATCAATGTCACATAGTCTAGCAAGTTAAACCAAATGATCTAGAAGTAGCCTACAATTTAAAGCTCACTAAAATCAGGATGTGACTTACATTGTACCATGGGAACGAAGCTAAAAACAACATTTCTCACATTGTACGTAAATATCTTAAACACATCAAGTAGATCTTAGTTTGTAAAAGATAATTAGTTGGATCACTGCTCTGTGTGTACACATCGTTCTGTTGAGGTTTTTTTTATCAACTTACATTACAAGTAAAGTGAATTTTCAATTACTTTTATGGGCTATCATTTCTATCAGTCATGGCCCGTAGCAACGCACGGGCATTCTACTAGTATAAGTAGATTAGTGTTTGTGCCAAGTTAAACCTATAGGACCTTCTTGGATGATAGTTATTTGATATTGCTGTAATTTTCAGAAACTTTCTGTTCACGAAAATAATTGTTAAAAATCACCAGAACGTGATAAAATATTGATTCCAATTGCTTCTGATCAATAAACAAATTGTCTAGGTCGTCCTATTTTGGCTGATTTTTTGGAGTTCAGAAGTTTGCGTTAGTTACAGATCACTACACACTGTTCTGTTTCTGACAGATTCTGTTTTTCGTGTGTTGTTCGCTTATTTTGATGAATCTATGGCTAGTAAAATAGTTTATAAACCATAGAGAAGTTGGAATACAGTAGGTTTAACATCAATATAAATAAAGAATGAGTTCATTACAGTAACTTAAAGTGGTCTTTTGTTTTCTTTCGCTAATGGAGCTCACGAGATTTTCTGCTAAGTTTTGTGTTGTGAAGTTTTCAAGTTTTGGTTGAAAGATTTGATGGATTATGGAACAAGGAGTGGCAAGAGCCTAAGCTTGGGGATGCCCATGGCACCCCCAAGATAATCTAAGGACACAAAAAAGCCAAAGGTTGGGGATGCCCCGGAAGGCATCCCCTCTTTCGTCTACTTCCATCGGTAACTTTACTTGGAGCTATCTTTTTATTTACCACATGATATGTGTTTTGCTTGGAGCGTCTTGTATGATTTGATTCTTTGCTTTTTAGTTTACCACAATCATCATTTCTGTACACACCTTTTGAGAGAGACACACATGATTCAGAAATTATTAGAATACTATATGTGCTTCACTTATATCTTTTGAGTTATATAGTTTTTGCTCTACTGCTTCACTTATATCTTTTAGAGCACGGTGGTGATTTTTGGTTTAGAAACTATTGTTCTCTCATGCTTCACTTAGATTATTTTGAGAGTCCTACAAAACAGCATGGTAGTTTGCTTTAACAATAATAGGCATACAAGAGTAGTAAAAGAAAAATTTCTTATGAGTGTGTTGAATACTATGAGAAGTTTGATGCTTGATAATTGTTTTGAGATATGAAGATGGTGATATTAGAGTCATGCTAGTTGAGTATTTTTCAATTTGAGAAATACTTGTGTTAAAGTTTGTGATTCCCATAGCATGCACGTATGGTGAACCGTTATGTGATGAAGTCGGAGCATGATTTATTTATTGATTGTCTTCCTTATGAGTGGCGGTAGGGGACGAGCGATGGCCTTTCCCTTCCAATCTATCCCCCTAAGAGCATGCGCGTAATAATTTGCTTTGATAACTTGTAAATGGATTGTACGAACCCTTCTTCCTTCCACCATTGCTAGCCTCTCTAATACCGCGCATTTTTCGCCGGTATCATACACCCACCATATACATTCCTCAAAACAGCCACCATACCTACCTATCATGGCATTTCCATAGTCATTCCGAGATATATTGCCATGCAACATACCACCGTTTCGTTTATTATGACACGATTCATCATTGTCATATTGCTTTGCATGATCATGTAGTTGACATTGTATTTGTGGCAAAGCAACCGTTTATAATTCTTTCATACATGTCACTATTGATTCATTGCATACCCCGGTACACCGCCGGAATCATTCATATAGAGTCATATCTATTATATAATTAAGACAAGAGTCAAACAAGCCATCACGTTAATCCACATAGACTAAATATATACACCCCGTTGATTAAGACAATAATGGCTGAGATTAAACGATCTAAAAGTTACTTAGAACTGTAATGTGTACAATTTTTAGAATCTGACATGTACTAAAAAAGTGCTATAACGTATATGTGTTTTCCATGAAAAAAACTAGACATAAAAAAATATTCATGTTTACTCTATCACGGACACCAGGGAAGAATTGGAGTTGGAGTACTAATCGGACACAAAGCAATTAGGCAATCCTATAGGTTGAAAGAGTCCGGTCAACAGGAAAGTAAAAAAGTCAGACATGGAGATTAGAGTATACATCCCCCTGTCCGCTAGCCAATTAGAAAAACATCTGCCGGCCTATGTACACATCGGTTCACACCATATAGATTCCTGACGTGCGCCTAAGATGGTGGCAATTAAGTCTAGCGTATGAAAATAAAAGGACAGAAATAACTATTTACATTTATTTATAGCATCGGCACCCCAAAATTAGGAAATTTGATCGCTGCGCAAGGATAGACAAATATTGATGCATAAAAAATGTTAGCACAATCGCTATCTTAGAACCAAATAGTTTCACTTTAGAAAAAAACATTTTTTCCACAAACATGCTCGAGGTTGGGTCAGTGTGTGGGCCCATAATGTGCGAACTCCGTGCACGGATGTCATGCTAATACCAACATGTATACATATCCGTAGGTTTCCTAATAAACATATACGCAAAGCATCCACTTGGCGCAAGTGAAAAAACATCTTCATAAATAAATTAAAATTTGATTAACAGAAAACAACTAGACGTTGGTACACAATAAAGAATACAGAATAAATAAATGTAAGAATGGAAAATTTTAGTCCAAACTCCATGTATAACTTAAATTGCTAACTTCAAAATAAGTTATGGATGAAACTTTTATTATGTGGATAAAAAATAATGGTATTTAAAACATAGCTAAAAATAAAAATTAAATATATCTCAAAATTTGTTTCCATACGAACTACATAGCATCCTAAGAAACATCCACTTGAACTCTCTTAAATAGCTTAATATGTAATAAAAACTTTTAAAATGAAGCTAAAAATAAGAAATAGAAATAATTTAAAATTGGACTCCATATACAGAGAGAGGCTGAAAACTTCAAATAGGATGGACCAAGAAATGACAAACCTAGAAGGGTGAAAAGAGTATATGTGTTAACATGCATTTCTTTCTTATGTAGGTACGCCGAAGGAAAAACATGAAATATAGATTAGATGTATCTACACAATTGGGTTAGTAGTACAAGAAAAAAGATCATCCTGAGTAGAATGTAGACATCATTGGATTCATGTACCTGTTCTATTAGCAAGGTTGGCAACGAAAGGATGTGACGAACTTCCCGCTAAAAAATGACAGTGATGAACATGTGACAAAGAATTCTGAGCATTTATGGCATCGTGTTAGAATAATGGCAAGTTGATGGCAATGTGTTTTCTGTGCGTGTTAATATGCTGTGTGGGTTATATTTAGATTTAGTTAATTAGTTTAGATTTATGCTGTTTATCATGTAAGATGGAATCATATATTAATTTACAATACTAACTGTTTTATTGAATTGAGGTATTGATGAAGCATATCGTAGATTCATCATAGATCAATCTATTTCCAAGCAATATTTAGGTAGGTGGTCACAAATTTCAACTAATCCGTAACTATTCATGGTCGGGGTAGAGTCAAATCAAACAGACAATCACTACCAATTGACGATGATGAATATATTTGGATTTCTCAAGTAAAATGATAAAAATTATCTTCGATTTCGTGGAATCATCCGACACGATATCTATAATAATTGGAAAAAATCTAGCCGCGCAAATGCGCGGGTCACTCCGCTAGTTTTGTTCTAAGTATCGAGTTGTAATTGTTGAGTTGTAAGAAAAAAAAAGTGTGATGATCATCATTTTTAGAGCATTGTCCCAAGTGCGGAAAGGATGATGGAGACTATGATTCCCCCACAAGTCGGGAAGAGACTCCGGACGAAAAAAAAATAAAAAATAAAAGAAAAGAGGTCATAAAAAAGAGAAAAAAGGCCCAAACAAAAAAAACGAGAGAAAAAGGGAGAAGGGACAATGTTACTATCCTTTTACCACACTTGTGCTTCAGATTAGCACCATGATCTTCATGGTAGAGAGTCTCCTATGATATCACTTGCATATACTAGTGGGAATTTTTCATTATAGAACTTGGCTTGTATATTCCAATGATGGGCTTCCTCAAAATGCCCTAGGTCTTCGTGAGCAAGCAAGTTGGATGCACACCCACGTAGTTTCTTTTGTTGAGCTTTCATGTACTTATAGCTCTAGTGCATCCGTTGCATGGCAATCCATACTCACTCACATTGATATCTATTGATGGGCATCTCCATAGCCCATTGATACGCCTAGTTGATGTGAGACTATCTTCTCCTTTTTGTCTTCTCCACAACCACCATTCTATTCCACATATAGTGCTATGTCCATGGCTCACGCTCATGTATTGCGTGAAGATTTAAAAAGTTTGAGAACGTCAAAAGTATGAAACAATTGCTTGGCTTGTCATCGGGGTTGTGCATGATTTAAATATTTTGTTGGTGAAGATAGAGCATAGCCAGAGTATATGATTTTGTAGGGATAACTTTCTTTAACCATGTTATTTTGAGAAGACATAATTGCTTAGTTAGTATGCTTGAAGTATTATTATTTTTATGTCAATATTAAACTTTTGTCTTGAATCTTTCGGATCTGAATATTCATACCACAATTAAGAAGAATTACATTGAAATTAGGCCAAGTCGCATTCCACATAAAAAATTCTATTTTTATCATTTACCTTCTCGAGGACGAGCATGAATTAATCTTGGGGATGCTTGATACGTCTCCAACGTATCTATAATTTTTGATTGCTCCATGCTATATTATCTTCTGTTTTGGACATTATTGGGCTTTATTATTCATGTTTATATTATTTTTGGGACTAACCTATTAACCGGAGGCCCAGCCCAGAATTGCTGTTTTTTGCCTATTTCAGAGTTCCACAGAAAAAGAATATCAAACGGAGTCCAAACGGATTGAAACCTTCGGGAACGTGATTTTCGGAACAAACATGATCCAGAGGACTTGGACCCTACGTCAAGAAAGCCACCAGGCAGCCACGAGGTAGGGGGGCGCGCCTACCCCCCTGGGCGCGCCCTCACCCTCGTGGGCCCCACGTTGCTCCACCGACGTACTCCTTCCTCCTATATATACCTACGTACCCCCAAATGATCAGATACGGAGCCAAAAACCTAATTCCACCGCCGCAACCTTCTGTACCTACGAGATCCCATCTTGGGGCCTGTTAGGAGCTCACGAGGGGGCATCGATCACGGAGGGCTTCTACATCAACACCATAGCCTCTCCGATGAAGTGTGAGTAGTTTACCTCAGACCTTCGGGTCCATAGTTATTAGCTAGATGGCTTCTTCTCTCTTTTTGGATCTCAATACAATGTTCTCCCCCTCTCTTGTCGAGATCTATTCGATGTAATCTTCTTTTATGGTGTGTTTGTCGAGACCGATGAATTGTGGGTTTATGATCAAGTTTATCTATGAATAATATTTGAATCTTCTGAATTCTTTTATGTATGATTGGTTATCTTTGTAAGTCTCTTCGAATTATCAGTTTGGTTTGGCCTGCTAGATTGATCTTTCTTGCAATGGGAGAAGTGCTTAGCTTTGGGTTCAATCTTGCGGTGTCCTTTCCTAGTGACAATAGGGGCAGCAAGGCACATATTGTATTGTTTCCATCGAGGATAACAAGATGGGTTTTTATAATATTGCATGACTTTATCCCTCTACATCATGTCATCTTGCTCAAGGCGTTACTCTGTTCTTATGAACTTAATACTCTAGATGCATGCTGGATAGCGGTCGATGTGTGGAGTAATAGTAGTAGATGCAGGCAGGAGTCGGTCTACTTGTCTCGGACGTGATGCTTATATACATGATCATACCTAGATATTCTCATAACTATGCTCAATTCTGTCAATTGCTCAATAGTAATTTGTTCACCCACCGTAAAATACTTATGCTCTTGAGAGAAGCCACTAGTGAAACCTATCACCCCCGGGTATATTTTCCATCATATTAATCTCCCGACAACAAGCTATTTCTTGCGCCGATTTTATTTTGTTTACTTTACTTTGCATCTTTATCACAAAAATACCAAAAATATTATCTTATCATATCTATCAGATCTCACTCTCGTAAGTGATCGTGTAGGGATTGACAACCCCTTATCGCGTTGGTTGCGAGGATTTATTTGTTTGTGTAGGTGCTGTTGGGGAACGTTGCAGAAAATTAAAATTTTTCCTACGGTTTCACCAAGATCCATCTATGAGTTCATCTAGCAACGAGTATTCAGATTGGATAGCATCTACATACCACTTTGTAGATCGCAGCGGGCGTCGGAGTGAACGTGGATGAGGTAGTCGACTTGCCGCGATCCAATTCACCGATGATCTAGTGCGAACGGACGGCACCTCCGCGTTCAACACACGTACGGTCAGCGTAACGTCTCCTTCTTCTTGATCCAGCAAGGTGAAGGAGAGGTTGAGGAAGATGGCTCCAGCAGCAGCACGACGGCGTGGTGATGGTGGAACTTGCAGTATTCCGGCAGGGCTTCGCCGTGCACTACGGAGGAGGAGATGTGTTGGAGAGGGAGAGGGAGGCGTCCAGGGCAAAGGTGCTGCTGCCCCTCCCTCCCCCTTTATATAGGTGCCAAGGAGGGGAGGCGCAGCCTTGCCCCCTCCTCCAAGGGAGGGGTGCGGCCAAGAGGGGGGAGGTGTCCACCCTCCCCAAGGCACCTCGGAGGTGCCTTCCCCCTCATGGACTCTCCCCTTTTTCCACCCTAGGCGCATGGGCCCCTTGGGGCTGGTTCCCCTTGGCCCATGTGGGCCTAGGCGCACCACCTAGGGCCCATGTGGCCCCACAGGGCTAGTGGCCCCACTTGGTGGACCCAGGACCCCTCCGGTGGTCCCGTACAATACCGATATCACCAAACTTGTCCCGATGGCGAAACAGCACTTCCTATATATAATTCTTTACCTCCGGACCATTCGGAACTCCTCGTGACGTCCAGGATCTCATCCGGACTCGAACAACATTCGGGTTACTGCACATACATATTCCTATAACCCTAGCGCTATCAACCTTAAGTGTGTAGACCCTACGGTTCGGGAGACATGCAGACATGACCGAGACGGCTCTCGGGCAATAACCAACAGCGGGATCTGGATACCCTTGTTGGCTCCCACATGCTCCACGATGATCTCATCGGATGAACCACGATGTCAAGGATTCAATTAATCCCGTATACGATTCCCTTTGTCAATCGGTATTTTACTTGCCCGAGATTCGATCGTCGGTATACCAATACCTCGTTCAATCTCGTTACCGGCAAGTCACTTTTCTCGTTACCGTAATGCATGATCCCGTGATCAAACACTTCGATCACATTGAGCTCATTGTGATGATGCATTACCGAGAGGGCCCGGTGATACCTCTCCGTCAAGCGGAGTGACAAATCCCAGTCTCGATCCATGTCAACCCAACAGACACTTTCGGAGATACCCGTAGCATACCTTTATAGTCACCCAGTTACGTTGTGACGTTTGGCACACCCAAAGCACTCCTACGGTATCCGGGAGTTACACGATCTCATGGTCTAAGGAAAGGATACTTGACATTGGAAAACTCTAGCGAACGAACTATGCGATCTTATGCTATGTTTAGGATTGGGTCTTGTCCATCACATCATTCTCCTAATGATGTGATCCCGTTATCGATGACATCCAATGTCCATAGTCAGGAAACCATGACTATCTGTCGATCAACGAGCTAGTCAACTAGAGGCTCACTAGGGACATGTTGTTGTCTGTTATTCACACATGTATTACGATTTCCGGTTAACACAATTATAGCACGAATAAAGACAATTATCATGAATAAGGAAATATAATAATAATGCTTTTATTATTGCCTCTAGGGCATATTTCCAACAGTCTCCCACTTGCACTAGAGTCAATAATCTAGTTACATTGTGATGAATCGAACACCCATAGAGTTCGGTGCTGATCATGTTTTGCCTTAGGGAGAGGTTTAGTCAGCGGATCTGCGACATTCAGATCCGTGTGCACTTTACAAATTTCTATGTCTCCATCTTGAACATTTTCACGAATGGAGTTGAGCGGCGCTTGATGTGCCTAGTCTTCTTGTGAAACCTGGGCTCCTTTGCAAGTGCAATAGCTCCAGTGTTGTCACGAGAAGAGCTTGATTGGCCCCGACGCATTGGGTATGACTCGAGGTCGGTGATGAACTCCTTCACCCAAATTGCTTCATGTGCTGCCTCCGAGGCTGCCATGTACTCCGCTTCACATGTAGATCCCGCCACGGCGCTTTGCTTGCAACTGCACCAGCTTCTGCCCCACCATTCAAAATATACACGTATCCGGTTTGTGACTTAGAGTCATCAGATCTGTGTCGAAGCTAAGCGTCGGCGTAACCTTTTACTGACGAGCTCTTCGTCACCTCCATAAACGAAACATTTCCTTAGTCCTTTTCGGTACTTCAGGATATTCTTGACCGCTGTCCAGTGTTCCTTGCGGGATTACTTTGGTACCTTCCTACCAAACTTACGGCAAGGTTTACATCAGGTCTGGTACACAGCATGGCATACATAATAGAACCTATGGCTGAGGCATAGGGATGACACTCATCTCTTCTATATCTTCTGCCGTGGTCGGACATTGAGCTGAGCTCAATTTCACACCTTGTAATACAGGTAAGAACCCCTTCTTAGATTGATCCATATTGAACTTCTTCAATATCTTATCAAGGTATGTGCTTTGTGAAAGACCTATGAGGCGTCTCGATCTATCTCTATAGATCTTGATGCCTAATATATAAGCAGCTTCTCCAAGGTCCTTCATTGAAAAACTCTTATTCAAGTAGGCCTTGATATTGTCCAAGAGTTCTATATCATTTCCCATCAAAAGTATGTCGTCTACATATAATATGAGAAATGCTACAGAGCTCCCACTCACTTTCTTGTAAACACAGGCTTCTCCATAAGTGCATGTAAACCCAAACGCTTTGATCATCTCATCAAAGCGAATGTTCCAACTCCGAGATGCTTGCACCAGCCCATAAATCGGCGTTGGAGCTTGCACACCTTGTCAGCATTCTTAGGATCGACAAAACCTTCCGCTGCATCATATACAATTCTTCCTTAAGGAAACCATTAAGGAATGCCGTTTTGACGTCCATTTGCCATATCTCATAATCATAGTATGCGGCAATTGCTAACATGATTACGACGGACTTTAGCCGCTACCGGTGAGAAAGTCTCATCGTAGTCAACCCCTTGAACTTGTCGATAACCCTTAGCGACAAGCCGAGCTTTATAGATGGTCACATTACCATCCGCGTCATCTTCTTCTTAAAGATCCATTTATTTTCTATGGCTCGCCGTTCAGCGGGCAAGTCGGTCAAAGTCCATACTTCGTTTTCATACATGGATCCTATCTCGGTTTCATGGCTTCCAGCCATTTGTCGAATCCGGGCCGCCATTGCTTCCTCATAGTTCGAAGGTTCACCGTTGTCTAACAACATGATTTCCAAGACAGGGTTGCCGTACCACTCAGTGCGGAACGTGTCCTTGTTGACCTTCAATTTCAGTAGGAGCTTGATCGAAGCATCTTGATCATCATCATTAATTTCCTCTCTAGTCGGTGCAGGCACCTCGAAGCGTTTTCTTGAGTTTCGCCATTTTCCGTTCAAGAGGTAACACTTTATCAAGTTCTACTTTCCTCCCACTTACTTCTTTCGAGAGAAACTCTTTCTCCAGAAAGGATCCATTCTTGGCAACAAAGATCTTGCCTTCGGATCTGAGGTAGAAGGTATACCCAACAGTTTCTTTAGGGTATCCTATGAAGACGCATTTTTCCGATTTGGGTTCGAGCTTTTCAGGTTGAAGTTTCTTGACATAAGCATCGCATCCCCAAACTTTTAGAAACGACAGCTTAGGTTTCTTCCCAAACCATAATTCATACGGTGTCGTCTCAACGGATTTCGACGGAGCCCTATTTAAAGTGAATGCGGCAGTCTCTAAAGCATAGCCCCAAAAAGATAGCGGTAAGTCGGTAAGAGACATCATAGATCGCACCATATCCAATAGAGTGCGATTACGACGTTCGGACACACCATTACGCTGAGGTGTTCCAGTCGGCGTGAGTTGTGAAACTATTCCACATTTTCTTAAGTGTGTGCCAAATTCGTGACTCAAGTATTCTCCTCCACGATCTGATCGTAGAAACTTGATCTTTCTATCACGTTGATTTTCAACCTCACTCTGAAATTCCTTGAACTTTTCAAAGGTCTCAGACTTGTGTTTCATTAAGTAGATATACCCATATCTACTCAAGTCATCAGTGAGGGTGAGAACATAACGATAGCCTCCGCGAGCCTCAACACTCATTGGACCGCACACATCGGTATGTATGATTTCCAATAAGTTGGTTGCTCGCTCCATTGTTCTGAGAACGGAGTCTTGGTCATTTTACCCATGAGGCATGGTTACTTGCGTGTCAAATGATTCATAATCAAGAGACTCTAAAAGTCCATCTGCATGGAGCTTCTTCATGCGTTTGACACCTATGTGACCAAGGCGGCGATGCCACAAATATGTGAGACTATTGTTATCAACTCTAACTCTTTTGGTATTCACACTATGAATATGTGTATCATCACGTCATTTAGATTCATTAAGAATAAACCATTAACCATCGGACATGACCATAAAACATATCTCTCATATAAATAGAACAACCATTATTCTCGGATTTAAATGAGTAGCCATCTCGAATTAAGCGAGATCCGGATACAATGTTCATGCTCAAACTTGGCACTAAATAACAATTATTGAGGTTTAAAACTAATCCCGTAGGTAAATGTAGAGGCAGCGTGCCGACGGCGATCACATCGACCTTGGAACCATTCCCGACGCGCGTCGTCACCTCGTCCTTCGCCAGTCTCCGTTTATTCCGCAGCTCCTGCTTTGAGTTACAAATGTGAGCAACTGCACGGTATCAAATACCCAAGAGCTACTACAGCGTCTTGGTAAGGTACACATCAATTACATGTATATCACATATACCTTTGGTTTTGCCGGCCTTCTTGTCCGCTAAGTATTTGGGGCAGTTCCGCTTCCAGTGACCACTTCCCTTGCAATAAAACACTCAGTCTCGGGCTTGGGTCCATTCTTTGGCTTCTTCCCGGCAACTTGCTTACCGGGCGCGGCAACTTCCTTGCCGTCCTTCTTGAAGTTCTTTTACCCTTACCCTTCTTGAACTTAGTGGTTTTATTCACCATCAACACTTGATGTTCTTTCTTGATTTCTACCTCTGCTGATTTCAGCATAGCATATACCTCGTGAATGGTCTTTACCATCCCCTGCATATTGTAGTTCATCACAAAGCTCTTGTAGCTAGGTGGAAGCGACTGGAGGATTCTGTCAATGACCGCTTCATCCGGGAGATTAACTTCCAGTTGAGTCAAGCGGTTGTGCAACCCAGACATTTTGAGTATGTGTTCACTGACAGAGCCATTTTCCTCCATCTTACAGCTAAAGAATTTGTCGGAGACTTCATATCTCTCGACCCGGGCATGAGCTTGGAAAACCATTTTCAGCTCTTCGAACATCTCATATGCTCCATGCCTCTCAAAACGCTTTTGGAGTCCCGGCTCTAAGCTGTAAAGCATGCCGCCTGAGCGAGGGAGTAATCATCGCAGCGTGACTGCCAAGCGTTCATAACGTCTTGTTCTGCAGGGAGAATAGGTGCGTCACCCAGCGGTGCTCTTAGGACATAATCTTTCTTGGCAGCTATGAGGATAATCCTCAGGTTCCGGACCCAGTCCGTATAGTTGCTACCATCGTCTTTCAGCTTGGTTTTCTCTAGGAACGCGTTGAAGTTGAGGACTACGTTGGCCATTTGATCTACAAGACATATTGTAAAATTTTTAGACTAAGTTCATGATAATAAAGTTCATTTAATCAAATTTAATGAACTCCCACTTAGATAGACATCCTCTACTAGTCATCTAAGTATTACATGATCCGAGTCAACTAGGCCGTGTCCGATCATCACGTGAGACGGACTAGTCAACATCGGTGAACATCTTCATGTTGATCGTATCTTCTATCGACTCATGCTCGACCTTTCGGTCTTCGTGTTCCGAGGCCATGTCTGTACATGCTAGGCTCGTCAAGTCAACCTAAGTGTTTTGCGTGTGTAAATCTGTCTTACACCCGTTGTATGCGAACGTAAGGACCTATCACACCCGATCATCACGTGGTGCTTGAACGACGAACCTTAGCAGCGGTGCACAGTTAGGGTGAACACTTTCTTGAAATTATTATGAGGATCATCTTATTTACTACCGTCGTTCTAAGTAAACAAGATGCAAAACATGATAAACATCACATGCAATCAAATAATAAGCGTGACATGATATGGCCAATATCACATAGCTCCTTTGATCTCCATCTTGGGGCTCCATGATCATCTTGTCACCGGCTTGACACCATGATCCTCATCATCATGATCTTCATCATCGTGTCTCCATGAAGTTGCTCGCCAACTATTACTTCTACTACTATGGCTAACGCGTTTAGCAATAAAGTAAAGTAATTTACATGGCGATTCTCAATGACACGCAGGTCATACAAAAATAAAGACAACTCCTATGGCTCCTGCCGGTTGTCATACTCATCGACATGCAAGTCGTGATTCCTATTACAATAGCATGAACATCTCATACATCACATATAGATCATTCATCATACATCACAACTTTGGCCATATCATATCACAAAGCACTTGCTGCAAAAACAAGTTAGGCGTCCTCTAATTGTTGTTGCAAGTTTTACGTGGCTGAATTAGGGTTCTAGCAAGAACGTTTTCTTACCTACGTTCAAACCACAACGTGATTTGTCAATCTCTATTTACCCTTCATAAGGACCCTGTTCATCGAATCCGATCCAACTAAAATAGGAGAGACAGACACCCGCCAGCCACCTTATGCAACTTAGTGCATGTTAGTCGGTGGAACCGGTCTCACGTAAGCGTACGTGTAAGGTTGGTCGGGCCGCTTCATCCCACAATACCGCTGAATCAAGATTGACTAGTAACGGCAAGAAGAATTGACAACATCTACGCCCACAACAAATTGTGTTCTACTCGCGCAAGAAGAACTACGCATAGACCTAGCTCATGATGCCACTGTTGGGGAACGTTGCAGAAAATTAAAATTTTTCCTACGGTTTCACCAAGATCCATCTATGAGTTCATCTAGCAACGAGTATTCAGATTGGATAGCATCTACATACCACTTTGTAGATCGCAACGGAAGCGTCGGAGTGAACGTGGATGAGGTAGTCGTACTTGCCGCGATCCAATTCACCGATGATCTAGTGCGAGCGGACGGCACCTCCGCGTTCAACACACGTGCGGTCAGCGTAACGTCTCCTTCTTCTTGATCCAGCAAGGTGAAGGAGAGGTTGAGGAAGATGGCTCCAGCAGCAGCACGACGGCGTGGTGATGGTGGAACTTGCGATATTCGGCGGGGCTTCGCTGCACTACGGAGGAGGAGATGTGTTGGAGAGGGAGAGGGGGCGTCCAGGGAAAGGTGCTGCTGCCCCCTCCCTCCCCCTTTATATAGGTGCCAAGGAGGGGAGGCGCAGCCTGCCCCATCCTCCAAGGGAGGGTGCGGCCAAGAGGGGAGGTGTCCACCTCCCCAAGGCACCTCGGAGGTGCCTTCCCCTCATGGACTCTCCCTTTTTCCACCCTAGGCGCATGGGCCCTTGGGGATGGTTCCCCTTGGCCCATGTGGGCCTAGGCGCACCACCTAGGGCCCATGTGGCCCCACAGGGCTAGTGGCCCCACTTGGTGGACCCGGGACCCCTCCGTGGTCCCGTACAATACCGATATCACCAAACTTGTCCCGATGGCGAAACAGCACTTCCTATATATAATTCTTTACCTCCGGACCATTCCGGAACTCCTCGTGACGTCCAGGATCTCATCCGGGACTCCGAACAACATTCGGGTTACTGCACATACATATTCCTATAACCCTAGCGTTACCGAACCTTAAGTGTGTAGACCCTACGGGTTCGGGAGACATGCAGACATGACCGAGACGGCTCTCGGGCAATAACCAACAGCGGGATCTGGATACCCTTGTTGGCTCCCACAAGCTCCACGATGATCTCATCGGATGAACCACGATGTCAAGGATTCAATTAATCCCGTATACGATTCCCTTTGTCAATCGGTATTTTACTTGCCCGAGATTCGATCGTCGGTATACCAATACCTCGTTCAATCTCGTTACCGGCAAGTCACTTTTCTCGTTACCGTAATGCATGATCCCGTGATCAAACACTTCGATCACATTGAGCTCATTGTGATGATGCATTACCGAGAGGGCCCGGTGATACCTCTCCGTCAAGCGGAGTGACAAATCCCAGTCTCGATCCATGTCAACCCAACAGACACTTTCGGAGATACCCGTAGCATACCTTTATAGTCACCCAGTTACGTTGTGACGTTTGGCACACCCAAAGCACTCCTACGGTATCCGGGAGTTACACGATCTCATGGTCTAAGGAAAGGATACTTGACATTGGAAAACTCTAGCGAGCGAACTATGCGATCTTATGCTATGTTTAGGATTGGGTCTTGTCCATCACATCATTCTCCTAATGATGTGATCCGTTATCGATGACATCCAATGTCCATAGTCGAAACCATGACTATCTGTCGATCAACGAGCTAGTCAACTAGAGGCTCACTAGGGACATGTTGTTGTCTGTTATTCACACATGTATTACGATTTCCGGTTAACACAATTATAGCACGAATAAAGACAATTATCATGAATAAGGAAATATAATAATAATGCTTTTATTATTGCCTCTAGGGCATATTTCCAACAGGTGCGAGGGACTCGCGCGTAGCCTCCTACTGGATTGATACCTTGGTTCTAAAAAACTGAGGGAAATACTTACGCTACTTTGCTGCATCTCCATTTCCTCTTCAAGGGAAAACCAACGCAATGTGCTTTGTGAAATTCCAATTAAGCATCTTGATCTATCTCTATAGATCTTGATGCCCAATATATAAGCAGCTTCACCGAGGTATTTCATTTAAAAACTCTTATTCAAATATCCTTTTATGCTATCCAAATATTCTATATCATTCCCAATCAACAATATGTCATCCACATATAATATTAGAAATGCTACAGAGCTCCCACTCACTTTCTTGTAAATACAGGCTTCTCCAAAAGTCTGTATAAAATCATATGCTTTGATCACCTCATCAAAGCATATATTCCAACTCCGAGATGCTTGCACCAGTCCATAAATGGATCGCTGGAGCTTGCGCACTTTGTTAGCACCTTTAGGATTGACAAAACCTTATGGTTGCATCATATACAACTCTTCTTTAAGAAATCCATTAAGGAATGCAGTTTTGACGTCCATTTGCGAGATTTTGTAATCATAAAATTCGGCAATTGCTAAAATGATTCGGATAGACTTAAGCATCGCTATGGGTGAGAAGGTCTCATCGTAGTCAACTCCTTCAACTTGTCGAAAACCTTTCGCAACAAGTCGATCTTTGTAGACAATAACATTACCATCAGCGTCAGTCTTCTTCTTGAAGATCCATTTATTCTCTATGGCTTTCCGGTCATCGGGCGAGTCAACCAAAGTCCATACTTTGTTCTCATACATGGATCCCATCTCAGATTTCATGGCCTCAAGCTATTTCGCGGAATCTAGGCTCATCATCGATTCCTCATAGTTCGTAGGTTCGTCATGGTCTAGTAACATGACTTCCAGAACATGATTACCATACCAGTCAGGCGCGGAACGTACTCTGGTTGACCTACGAGGTTCTGTAGTAACTTGACCTGAAGTTTCATGATCATCATCATTAGCTTCCTCACTAATTGGTGTAGGCATCATGGGAACGGTTTTCTGTGATGAGCTACTTTCCAATTCAAGATAAGGTACAATTACCTCATCAAGTTCTACTTTTCTCCCACTCACTTCTTTCGAGAGAATCTCCTTCTCTAGAAAGGATCCATTCTTAGCAACACATATCTTGCCTTCGGATCTGTGATAGAAGGTGTACCCAACAGTTTCTTTTGGGCATACTATGAAGACGCACTTCTCCGATTTAGGTTCGAACTTATCAGGCTGAAGCTTTTTCACATAAGCATCGCAACCCCAAACTTTAAGAAACGACAGCTTAGGTTTCTTGCCAAACCATAGTACATACGGTGTCGTCTCAACGGATTTAGATGGTTGAGGGAGTCCTGGACTAAGGGGTCCTTGGGCGTCCGACCTATTAGCCATGGGCCGGACTGATGGGCTGTGAAGATATGAAGATCGAAGACTCCACCCGTGTCCGGATGGGACTCTCCTTGGCATGGAAGGTAAGCTCGGCGATTGAATATGAAGATTCCTTTCTCTGTAAACTGACCTTATGTAACCCTAGATACCTCTGATGTCTATATAAACTGGAGGGTTAGGTCTGTAGAGCCGAGGACAGATAGCCATAGTCATACGGGCTAGACTTCTAGGGTTTTAGCCATTACGATCTCGTGGTAGATCAACTCTTGTAATACTCATATTCATCAAGATCAATCAAGCAGGAAGTAGGGTATTACCTCCATAGAGAGGGCCCGAACCTGGGTAAACATTGTGTCCCCTGTCTCCTGTTACAATCGACCTTAGATGCACAATTCGGGACCCCCTACCCGAGATCCGCCGGTTTTGACACCGACATTGGTGCTTTCATTGAGAGTTCCGCTGTGACGTCGAAGATAGGATCGATGGTTCTCCTTGTTTTCAAGGACAATATCACCTCCGGAGGAGCACTGGTCCCGGGCCAAACCCTCCGGCTGGGCGGCTTTACCATGACCGCCCGTTCGGCCGTTAAGCCGACGATGACCTCTCGGGTCATCGAAAATCCCGTTCGTATCGACTCCGAACACTCCAAGAAGATGGTTCCGGCGGAGCTTTCGTCTTTAAACGAGCTCCTAGATCGCATCGTCGCCCTGGGGGTCACTAGAGACTACGATCGAATTGGGCTTAAACCCGATCAGAGAGAAATCAAATCTCCACCGATCACCCACCGAATAGCGGTAGTCGAGAAGCGAGACGACAACTCTTCCTTCATATTGAGGATGGACTGTGTCTGGATCTCCGACCTCGAAGAGCTGGACACTCACCTGCGAGGAGATACATCCTGCCCTCCGAACAAAAAATCGGACGACGGGCCTAAGAAATCAGTTGATACCCCTGAGCCCGAACTGTTAAGTTTGGAGGATCTTCAGACTCCGGATCCAAAAATGGGTCAGGGTTCGGATTTAAAACCACCCACCCACCCAGATATAAGCGCTCTCATGAGCATACAACAGCAGTCTCAGGAGACGGTCCACCACTTTTGTGCCAGATTCCTCCTTGTCAAAAATAAGATTAAAGATTGCCGCGACGAAGACGTGATCTCAGTGTTCCGCAACAATTGCACGGATGAAGGAATCCTCAACGCCATCAACCGCCATCACATGTTACAGTTCGCTGACTTGGCAACTATCGTACAGAAGTACAACGCAATGGAAAGCGCCTGGAAAACTCAGGCGGCCCGTTGGGAATCATCGGTCCCCACTAAACCCCTCGTCCAGGCAAAAAGGGCGCACCCTCGTGACACGCCCGGTCCAATAGTAAGGAAATATAAGGCAATTATGGGGTGTGGAACCATTATGGAAGGATGGCTTGATGGGCCATGCAAAATACACAAACACCAGATAATATACCGACCCACAGCCTTAGAGCATGTTGGATACTCCGGCAAGTGGCCAAGAGCGGCGAGGATATCCTCACCAAGAATACCCCAGAACGACACCCCCCAGAAGACGACCACCTCAAAGTATTGACGGTCTTCGAGACATTTGCTTCAAATAATAGGCGCAAAAGGGCACTCTGCGAACTCGCAGAAGTCTGCCAAATTGCAGCAATAAACCCTTGGAACGACACGGCTATAACTTTTAATGCCGATGATGAACCCAAATATAGTCCAGTCCGGGCACCAGCCGCCTTGGTCCTCAGTCCAATCGTGGACGTCTTTCGGCTTGCCAAGGTTCTCATGGACGGCTGACTAAACCTCATCTATGAGGATACATACCACAAAATGGAAATAGACAGGAGCCGCATCGAGCAAAGCAGCGCAACCTTCCGAGGAATCATTCCCAGTCGGGAGGCGTGGTGTGCAGGAAAAATCACACTTGACGTGTTATTCGGCACGCCGGAGAATTATCGGTCCGAAGAGATAACCTTCTGCTACCTCTTGAGCACTGCGTTGGATTTCCC
Source organism: Aegilops longissima (assembly GCA_021605205.1). Lineage (NCBI taxonomy): Eukaryota > Viridiplantae > Streptophyta > Magnoliopsida > Poales > Poaceae > Aegilops > Aegilops longissima. The sequence goes on along the minus strand of CM038682.1, from coordinate 36,757,129 downwards.
CGAAGAAGAGAGGATGATGCAGCAAAGTAGTGTAAGTATTTCCCTCAGTTTTTGAGAACCAAGGTATCAATCCAGTAGGAGGCCACGCACAAGTCCCTCGTACCTGCACAAAACAATAGCTCCTCGCAACCAACACGATTAGGGGTTGTCAATCCCTTCACGGTCACTTACGAGAGTGAGATCTGATAGAGATGATAAATAATATTTTTGGTATTTTTTTGGTATAGAGATGCAAAGTAAAAAGTAAAGGGCAAAGTAAAAACAAAGCAAGTATTAAAGTGATGGAGATCGATATGATGAGAATAGACCCGGGGGCCATAGGTTTCACTAGTGGCTTCTCTCAAGAGCATAATTATTCTACGGTGGGTGAACAAATTACTGTTGAGCAATTGTCAGAATTGAGCATAGTTATGAGTATATCTAGGTATGATCATGTATATAGGCATCACGTCCAAGACAAGTAGACCAAAACGATTTTGCATCTACTACTATTACTCCACTCATCGACCGCTATCCAGCATGCATCTAGATTATTAAGTTAAAAACAGAGTAACGCCTTAAGCAAGATGACATGATGTAGAGGGATAAATTCATGCAACATGATAAAAACCCCATCTTGTTATCCTCGATGGCAACAATACAATCGTGCCTTGCAACCCTTTACATCATTTGGTAAGGACACATAAGATTGAACCCAAAGCTAAGCACTTCTCCCATTGCAAGAACTACCAATCTAGTTGGCCAAACCAAACGGATAATTCGAAGAGACTTGCAAAGATAACCAATCATACATAAAAGAATTCAGAGAGGATTCAAATATTATTCATAGATAAGCTGGATCATAAACCCACAATTCATTGGTCTCAACAAACACACCGCAAAAAGAAATTACATAGAATAGATTTCCACGAGAGAGGGGGAGAACATTGTATTGAGATCCAAAAAGAGAGAAGAAGCCATCTAGCTACTAGCTATGGACCCGAAGGTCTGAAGTAAACTACTCACACTTCATCGGAGGGGCTATGGTGATGATGTAGAAGCCCTCCATGGTGGATGCTCTCTCCGGCGGAGCTCCGGAATAGGCCCCAAGATGGGATCTCGTGGATACAGGAAGTTACGGCGGTGGAATTAGTTTTTCGGCTCCGTCTCTGATCGTTTGGGGTACTTAGGTATATATAGAAGGAAGGAGTACGTCGGTGGAGCAACAGGGGGCCCACGAGGCAGGGGCGCGCTTGGGGCGCCCTAGGGGGCCCCCCACCCTCGTGACCGCCTCTTTGTTCCTTGGAGTAGGGTCCAAGTCCCTGGATCACGTTCGGTGAGAAAATCACGTTCGAAGGTTTCATTCCGTTTGGACTCCGTTTGATATCCGTTTCTTGAAACACTGAAATAGGCAAAAACAGCAATTCAGGCTGGGCCTCCGGTTAATAGGTTAGTCCCAAAATAATATAAAAGTGGAAAATAAAGCCCAATATAGTCCAAAACAGTAGATAAAGTAGCATGGAGCAATCAAAATTATAGATACGTTGGAGACGTATCGGGCATCCCAAGCTTAATTCCTGCTCGTCCTCGAGTAGGTAAATGATAAAAGAGAATTTTTGATGCGGAGTGATACTTTGGCATAATTTCAATGTAAATCTTCTTAATTGTGGTATGAATATTCAGATCCGAAAGATTCAAGACAAAAGTTCATATTGACATAAAAATAATAATACTTCAAGCATACTAACTAAGCAATTATGTCTTCTCAAAATAACATGGCCAAAGAAAGTTATCCCTACAAAACCACATATAGTCTGGCTATGCGACATCTTCCCCACACAAAATATTTAAATCATGCACAACCCCAATGACAAGCCAAGCAATTGTTTCATACTTTACCATTTTCAAACCTTTTTCAATCTTCACGCAATACATGAGCGTGAGCCATGGATATAGCACTATATGTGGAATAGAATGGTGGTTGTGGAGAAGACAAAAAGGGAGAAGATAGTCTCACATCAACTAGGCATATCAACGGGCTATGGAGATGCCCATCAATAGATATCAATGTGAGTGAGTACGGATTGCCATGCAACGGATGCACTAGAGCTATAAGTATATGAAAGCTCAACAAAAGAAACTAAGTGGGTGTGCATCCAACTCGCTTGCTCACGAAGACCTAGGGCATTTGAGGAAGCCCATCATTGGAATATAAAAGCCAAGTGCTATAATGAAAAATTCCCACTAGTATATGAAAGTGACAAAATGAGAGACTCTCTATCATGAAGATCTTGGTGCTACTTTGAAGCACAAGTGTGGTAAAAGGATAGTAACATTGTCCCTTCTCTCTTTTTCTCTAATTTTTTTATTTGGGATATGCAATGAATCAAGAGTGACATGTATGAAAGAATTACGAACGGTGGCTTTGCCACAAATACGATGTCAACTACATGATCATGCTAGCAATATGACAATGATGGAGCGTGTCATAATAAATGGAACGGTGGAAAGTTGCATGGCAATATATCTCAGAATGGCTATGGAAATGCCATGATAGGTAGGTATGGTGGCTGTTTTGAGGAAGATATATGGTGGGTGTATGATACCGGCGAAAAGTGCGTGGTATTAGAGAGGCTAGCAATGGTGAAAGGATGGGAAAAAGTGCGTATAATCCATGGACTCAACATTAGTCATAAAGAACTCATATACTTATTGCAAAAATCTTGAAGTTATCAAAGCAATGTATTACGCGCATGCTCCTAGGGGGATAGATTGGTAGGAAAAGACCATCGCTAGTCCCCGACCGCCACTCATAAGGAAGACAATCAATAAATAAATCATGCTCCGAGTTCATCACATAACGGTTCACCATACGTGCATGCTACGGGAATCACAAACTTCAACACAAGTATTCTTTAAATTCACAACTACTCAACTAGCATGACTCTCATATCACCATCTTCATATCTCAAAACAATTATCAAGCATCAAACTTTTTTTTAGTATTCAACACACTCAAAAGAAAGTTTCACATATCTTGAATACCAAGTATGTTAATATTAAGCAAATTACCATGCTATTGACGACTCTCAAAATAATCTAAGTGAAGCATGAGAGATCAATAGTTTCTTTAAAACAAATCCACCACCGTGCTCTAAAAGATCTAAGTGAAGCACTAGAGCAAAAATTATCACGCTCAAAAGATATAAGTGAAGCACATAGAGTATTCTATCAAATTCCAATTTATGTATGGCTCTCTCAAAAGGTGTGTACAGCAAAGATGATTGTGGTAAACTAACAAGCAAAGACGCAAATAATACAAGACGCTCCAAGCAAAACACATATCATGTGGTGAATAAAAATATAGCTCCAAGTAAATTACCGTTGGAAGTAGACGAAAGAGGGGATGCCTTCCGGGGCATCCCCAAGCTTTGACTTTTTGGTGTCCTTGGATTATCTTGGGGGTGCCATGGGCATCCCCAGCTTAGGCTCTTGCCACTCCTTGTTACATAATCCATCAAAATAATTTACCCAAAACTTGAAAACTTCACAACACAAAACTCAATAGAAATCTCGTGAGCTCCGTTAGAGAAAGAAAACAAAAGACTACTTTAAGGTACTGTAATGGACTCATTCTTTATTTATATTGGTGTTAAAACTACTGTATTCCAACTTCTCTATGGATTATAAACTATTTTACTAACCATAGATTCATCAAAATAAGCAAACAACACACGATAAACAGAATCTGTCAAAAACAGAACAGTCTGTAGTAATCTGTAACTAACGCAAACTTCTGGAACTCAAAAAAATCTACCAAAATTAGAAGACCTAGAAAATTTGTTTATTGATCAGAAGCAACTGGAATCAGTATTTTATCACGTTCGGGTGATTTTTAATAATTCGGGCACTTATTGCAAAGTTTCTGGAAATTACAGCAAGATCAAATAACTATCATACAAGAAGATCCAATAGGTCTACCTTGGCACAAACACTAATTAAAACATAAAACCACATCTAAACAGAGGCTAGATGGATTATTTATTCCTAAACAGAAGCAAAAGCAAAAAAAACTAAACATAAAATTGGGTTGCCTCCCAACAAGCGCTATCGTTTAACGCCCCTAGCTAGGCATAAAAGCAAGGATAAATCTAGGTATTGCCATCTTTGGTAGGCAATCCATAATTGGCTCTCATGATAGATTCATATGGTAATTTTATTTTCTTTCTAGGAAAGTGTTCCATGCCTTTCTTTAATGGAAATTAGAATCTAATATTCCCTTCCTTCATATCAATAATTACACCAATCGTTCTAAGGAAAGGTCTACCAAGAATAATAGGACATGAAGGATTCCAATCTATATCAAGAACGATAAAATCTAAGGGCACACAATTCCTATTTGCAACAATAAGAACATCATTAATTCTTCCCATAGGCTTTTTAATAGTGGAATCCGCAAGATGCAAGTTTAGAGAGCAATCATCAAAGTCACGGAAATCTAGCAAATCACACAAAGTTTTGGGAATAGTGGAAACACTAGCACCCAAATCACATAAGGCATGAAACTCATAATTTTTAATTTTAATTTTAATAGTTGGTTCCCACTCATCATAGACTTTTCTAGGGATAGAAACTTTCAACTCAAGTTTTTCTTCATAAGATTGCATCAAGGCATCAACAATGTGTTCGGTAAAGACCTTATTTTGACTATAAGCATGAGGAGAATTTAGCACGGATTGCAACAAGGAAATACAATCTATTAAAGAGCAACTTTCATAATTAAATTCCTTGAGATCCAAAATAGTGGGTTTAGCAACATCTAGGTTTTTATTTCTTTCAATCCCACATTTGTCAATTTCATCATCAAGATCTAAAAACTCCGAATTCTTAGATCGCCTTCTAGGTAAAGGAAGATCATATTCAGTTTCATCAAGATTCATATTGAAAAACAAAGATTTAATGGGGGACACAATGACTTTTAGATTTTCGTCTTGATTTTCATAGGAATTGGAAGAACACGCTTTAATAAAGGCATCTTTGGAAGCACGCATCCTAGCGGTTCTTTCTTTGCACTCATCAATGGAAATCTCATAGCTTTGAGAGACTCATTGATATCATGCTTAGGAGGAATAGATCTAAGCTTTAAAGAATCAATTTCAAGAGAAATTCTATCAACGTTCCTAGCCAAATCATCAACTTTAAGCAATTTCTCTTCAAGCAAAGCATTAAAATTCTTTTGTGAATTCATAAACTCTTTAACACTACTCTCAAATTCGGAGGACATCTTATTAAAATTTCCGTAAGAGTTGTTGTAAGAATTTCCATAATTATTAGAAGGATTACTAGGATAAGGCCTATGATTAAAATTTCCTCTATACGCGTTGTTACCATAATTATTCCTACCAACGAAATTCACATCCATAGATTCATTATTATTCTCAATCAAAGTAGATAAAGGCATGTCATTAGGATCAGAAGAAACACTCTTAGTAGCAAATAATTTCATAAGTTCATCCATCTTTCCACTCAAAACATTAATTTCTTCTTTCGCATGCACTTTTTTATTAGTAGATCTTTCAGTATGCCATTGAGAATAATTAACCATAACATTAGCTAGATGTTTAGTAGCATCTCCTTCTCCTAGAGTGATTTCCATAAAAGTGCCTCCCGCGGCCGAATCTAAAAGATTTCTAGAAGCAAAATTCAATCCGGCATAAATTTTTTGTATAATCATCCACAAGTTCAAACCATCAGTAGGACAATTACGTATCATTAATTTCATTCTCTCCCAAGCTTGTGCAACATGTTCATGATCAAGTTGCTTAAAATTCATAATATCGTTCCTAAGAGAGATAATCTTAGCGGGAGGAAAATACTTAGAGATAAAAGCATCATTGCACTTGTTCCAAGAATCAATACTATTTTTAGGCAGAGATGAAAACCACGCTTTAGCACGATCTCTAAGCGAAAAAGGAAATAGCTTCAACTTAACGACATCATTATCGACATCTTTTTTCTTTTGCATATCACATAAATCAACGAAGCTATTCAGATGAGTAGCGACATCTTCACTAGGAAGGCCGGCAAATTGATCTTTCATAACAAGATTCAGCAAAGCAGTATTGATTTCACAAGATTCACTATTGGCAAGAGGAGCAATCGGAGTGCTAAGGAAATCATTATTATTGGTATCGGTGAAGTCACACAATTTGGTAGCATCTTGAGCCATCGCGACAAACAAGCAATCCAACACACGAGCAAACAAAAGGACGAGGAAAAGGCAAACGGGAAAAGAGGTGGAGATTGGGATAGAGAGGGCGAATAAAACGGCAAGGGTGAAGTGGGGGAGAGGAAAACAAGAGGCAAATGGCAAATAATGTAATGCGAGAGATAGGGATTGTGATGGGTACTTGGTATGGTTGACTTGCTCTTGCGTGAGCCTGCCTGGCAACGGCGCCGGAAATTCTTCTTGCTACCTCTTGAGCACTGCGTTGGATTTCCCCGAAGAGGAGAGGATGATGCAGCAAAGTAGTGTAAGTATATACCTCAGTTTTTGAGAACCAAGGTATCAATCCAGTAGGAGGCCACGCACAAGTCCCTCGTACCTGCACAAAACAATAGCTCCTCGCAACCAACACGATTAGGGGTTGTCAATCCCTTCACAGTCACTTACGAGAGTGAGATCTGATAGAGATGATAAATAATATTTTTGGTATTTTTTTGGTATAGAGATGCAAAGTAAAAAGTAAAAGGCAAAGTAAAAGGCAAAGTAAAAAAACAAAGCAAATAATAAAGTGATGGAGATTGATATGATGAGAATAGACCCGGGGGCCATAGGTTTCACTAGTGGCTTCTCTCAAGAGCATAAGTATTCTACGGTGGGTGAACAAATTACTGTTGAGCAATTGACAGAATTGAGCATAGTTATGAGTATATCTAGGCATGATCATGTATATAGGCATCACGTCCAAGACAAGTAGACCAAAACGATTATGCATCTACTACTATTACTCCAATCATCGACCGCTATCCAACATGCATCTAGAGTATTAAGTTAAAAACAGAGTAACGCGTTAAGCAAGATGACATGATGTAGAGGGATAAATTCATGCAATATGATAAAAACCCCATCTTGTTATCCTCGATGGCAACAATACAATATGTGCCTTGCAACCCTTTCTGTCACTTGGTAAGGACACCGCAAGATTGAACCCAAACCTAAGCACTTCTCCCATTGCAAGAACTACCAACCTAGTAGGCCAAACCAAACGGATAATTCGAAGAGACTTGCAAAGATAACCAATCATACATAAAAGAATTCAGGGAAGATTCAAATATTATTCATAGATAAGCTGGATCATAAACCCACAATTCATCGGTCTCAACAAACACACATAAAAAGAAGATTACATCGAATAGATCTCCATGAGAGAGGGGAGAACATTGTATTGACATCCAAAAGAGAGAAGAAGCCATCTAGCTACTAGCTATGGACCCGAAGGTCTGAAGTAAACTACTCACACTTCATCGGAGGGGCTATGGTGATGATGTAGAAGCCCTCCGTGGTGGATGCCCTCTCCGGCGGAGCTCCGGAACAGGCCCCAAGATGGGATCTCGTGGATACAGGAAGTTGCGGCGGTGGAATTAGGTTTGTTTGGCTCCGTCTCTGATCGTTTGGGGGTACGTAGGTATATATAGGAGGAAGTACGTCAGTGGAGCAACAGGGGGCCCACGAGGCAGGGGGGCGTGCCCTAGTGGGGGCGCCCCCCACCCTCGTGACCGCCTCTTTTGTTCCTTGGAGTAGGGTCCAAGTCCCCTGGATCACGTTCGGTGAGAAAATCACGTTCCCGAAGGTTTCATTCCGTTTGGACTCCTTTTGATATTCCGTTTCTTCGAAACACTGAAATAGGAAAAAAACAGCAATTCTGGGTTGGGCCTCTGGTTAATAGGTTAGTCCCAAAAATAATATAAAAGTGGAAAATAAAGCCCAATATAGTCCAAAACAGTAGATAAAGTAGCATGGAGCAATCAAAAATTATAGATACGTTGGAGACGTATCACCTTCCAAGTGGCCCCTTTCAACCGTGGATATCACACCCTCTTGGGATGAGAGGCATTTACACGCTTCCAAGATATACCTCATTACGGGTACATGAAGCTTAAGATGCCCGGGCCTAACAGTATAATCACTCTCGCCAGTGATCCAGACATAGCATTCCGCGCCGAAAACAAAACCGCATCCTTGGCCCTTGAGGCACTATCCGAAGCCCTCGCGGCCGAAGAATTAACCGCACCACGCTCCACGGTGGACAGGGACGACGTGATCCTAGACAAACGACCCAAATCCACCTCATTCAAACCGGCAGAAGAAATAGTCAAATTCCAAGTCCATCCAACGGACCCCAAGAAGATAGCATCTATTGGAGCACAACTAGACCCAACGGTTGATGCCGCGCTACGGGAGTTCTTGCGCGAGAACTGGGACATATTCGCCTAGCACCCTTCTGATATGCAAGAATCCCATGCAAGTTGGCTGAACACATCCTCAATATATTGAAGGGATATAAAACGGTCAAACAAACACTGCGGCATTTTTCTGAACCCAAACGTCAAGCTATGGAAGAGGAGCTAGCCAAGCTAATAGAAGCCGGATTCATTAGAGAAATAAAACACCCGGACTGGCTGGTAAACCTGGTGATGGTGCCAAAGAAGGACAAATCCTGGCGCCTGTGCGTCGACTTCAAAGACCTCAATAAGGCCCACCCCAAGGATCCCTTCCCCCTCCCCCTCGACCAGATTATTGATGCTACCGCAGGACATGACTCACTGTGCTTCCTCGACGCATATTCCGGATAACATCAAATTAAAATGAAGGAGTACGATCAGGCTGCAATAGCATTCAATACCCCATATGGGCCATTCTACTTCAACACCATGCCCTTCGGGCTCAAAAACGCCGGCGCCACCTATCAACGCATGATCCAAACATGCCTAGAGAAACAGATTGGCAAGACAGTTGAAGCATATGTGGACGACGTCGTCATCAAAACTAGACACGTCGAAACACTAATAGAGGATTTACGTCTCACATTCGACAACCTCCGTGCATATGACATTAAGCTTAACCCGGAAAAATGTGTTTTCAGCGTCCCCGCTGGAAAACTGCTAGGCTTCATTGTGTCCAATAGAGGAAATGAAGCAAATCCAGCCAAAATTAGAGCTTTGTGACAATTGGTTACGCCAACGGACCTCAAACAGGTTCAAAAACTTGTCGGTTATGTGGCAGCTTTAAGCCGCTTTATCTCCAGATTGGGAGAAAAGGCATTGCCACTCTATCGCCTTCTACGGTGCACCGATCACTTCGAGTGGACGGATGCGGCGACGGCCGGACTGGAAGAAATAAAAACTCTTCTGGCAAGCAACCCAATCCTGGCCGCGCCGAATGTCGGCGAACCCTTGTTATTACACATATCGGCAACACACCAAGTGGTGAGCGCCGTTCTCGTCGTTGAACGAGAACAGGACGGACACAAATTTCCGCTTCAGAAGCCAGTATACTACGTATCCACTGTCCTCACACCATGCAAATCCCGGTACCCCCAATATGAAAAGATTCATACGCGGTCTTCATGGCATCCCGGAAGCTACGACACTATTTCCATGAGTGTTCGATCACAGTGGCTTCTGAAGTACCACTCAATGACATAATAAATAACCGCGATGCTACGGGCCGGATTGCCAGATGGGCCATTGAACTCCTTCCATTCGACATAACATACAAACCGCGTCGAGCCATTAAATCCCAAGTACTTGCTGACTTCGTCGCCGAATGGACAGAGGCCGAACTCCCTAAAGAGTACGACACATATTCCAACTGGGTTATGTATTTTGATGGTTCCAAAATGCTGGCAGGACTAGGAGCGGCGCGTCGTTTTAATGTCCCCATAGGAGGCGTCGTCGATCGTACTCAAATATTATACACAGACTCTAATAACGCAGCCGAATACGAAGCCTTATTGCACGGCCTTCGGATGGCTGTCTCCATGGGCATACAACGCCTGGAAATGCGCAGGGACTCAAACCTCGCAATATCTCAAATAAATGGAGAGTTCGACGCCAAAGAACCGAAGATGCTGGCTTATCGTAATGCCATCCTAAAAATGTCGGCTCGGTTCGAGGGGCTCGAGTTTCACAACATGGTCCGAGAAAGTAATCAAGTGGCGGACGTCCTCGCCTGCATCGGCACCAAGAGCGACCCCGTCCCACCTAACATCTTTCGGGAAAGGCTTTTCAAGCCATCCGTAGTGTGGCAAGGGGAGAGCGGCAACACTAGTTCGGATCTGTACACAACCCCAGAATCCGAACACACCGATATCATCGGAGGCTCAGCCACCGAAATGACATCATCGGCCCATCTCATCATGGCAGTCATTGCCCCAAGGACCGAACCCTTCTTGGCCTACCTTAGGAGGAAGGAACTCCCTGAGGATCAGAATGAGGCCCGCCGCATTGTCCGCCTTTCGAAGGCCTACAAGGTTCACAACGGAGAGCTCTACGGAGTCCTTCAAAGATGTATCTCCGAGGAGGAGGGGCGGCAGCTCCTGGCTGAGATTCATGCCGGTCTCGGCGGGCACCATGCCGCAGCTCGAGCCCTTGTTAGCAAGGCCTTCAGTACAGGATTTCATTGGCCAACGGCCCGAGCAGATGCACAGGACCTTGTCCAACGTTGCGTCGGATTCCAATTCTTCGCCAACCAAAGCCATATGCCCCCCACTGCCCTACAAACAATCCCCATCACTTGGCCTTTTGCGGTCTGGGGACTAGATATGGTCGGATCCGTTAAAGGAGGAAGCCATAAGAAAAAATATCTGCTGGTCATGGTGGATAAATTCACTAAGTGGATAGAGGCAAAACCAGTTAAAACGGCCGAGTCCGGGCCGGTGATAGAATTCATATCCAGCATGGTACACCGTTATGGGATTCCACACAGCATCATCACTGATAACGGCACTAATTTCATGGCCGATGAAGTACAAACCTGGTGCGCTAATCTGGGCATCGAGCTCTATTACGCCTCTGTCTACCGTCCACAAACAAACGGTCAAGTCGAACGGGCCAATGGTCTTATTATGAGCCGCATCAAGCCTAGACTGGTGTGGTCTTTGAAGGAATTAGACAAGCACTGGGTTGAGGAGCTCGACACCGTACTCTGGGGGCTGCGGACCACGACCAATCGCACCACTGGATACACACCTTTCTTCATGGTGTACGGCGTAGAGGAAGTGTTACCTTGCGACATTATTCATGACTCACCTCGAGTGCGCATGTACGAAGAGAGAGAGAGAGAGAGAGAGAGAGAGAGAGAGAGAGAGAGAGAGAGAGAGAGAGAGAGAGAGAGAGAGAGAGAGAGAGAGAGAGAGAGAGAGAGAGAGAGAGAGAGAGAGAGAGAGAGAGAGAGAGGCCGAGCTTGATCGGCAGGAAAGCGTAGATGCCCAGGAGGATGTCGGGGATATACCCCGCGGCGTAAACCGGCCGGAAGTATAACCCGGCCGGACTTGGCGGTTTACCTGAAGAACCCGCTGACACTTGGCGGTTCACTGGCAACCCGGCGTTTTACGGTTCATTGGTAATCCGGCAGGCGGGTCAGAGGAGCGACAAGACCCGGTGGCCCGACTGGTGGTTCATGAAGGCCGGTTCAACATCAGTGGGCCGGTTTATAAGGAAAGACATAAGGAATATTTGTCTTACAAGGAGTTAAGACCTGGACTTGTATCGGTTTGTATTATAGATAGGTTTGTCCTAATCCTAGTAGGACTCCACATGTAACCCGCCCCTTCAACTTATATAAGGAGGGGAGTTGAAGGGGCAGGGCTCCCCAAAGGGGGGAAGCGACAAGCAAGAAGAAACAATCTTAGGGCTAGACACAAAGAGGAGAGCCGGTTTACGGCGACTCCCTCGTGATGATAATGAGATCTAGCCTCAAACAACATGTAGGGTTTTTACCGGATGATGTTTCCCGGGGCCCGAAGCTGTCTAAATCTTTGTCTTGTGTTGCGTCTCTCGATTCTGCTCAACCCCTCTCAAGCTACCACATAGATGCGTTGGCCTCGCGACTAAGTCCTGACACTAAGGACATCTGACATGTTAATTCCACGACAGTTGGCGCCCACCGTGGGGCGTGCACACGGTGGTGATGAGTTCTTGGAGGGATCTCTTCAGGGATTGAGAAGATCATGTTTGAACATATGAAGGTTTGAGGTTAAGAAAATTAAGATCGCGTCGGGTGCCCCGCTGCTGCTGCAAGTCGAAGGCGTGTTTGAGATCAAAACAGTGCACGGATCACGTCGCAGGGACACAATCAAATCACAAGTCGCCGAAGACCGTGGTTTCCGAGTGGTGATTAACTTTGGATCTGACATATACCAATTGGAGAGAAGAGGTTAACTAAACGAAGCGATCCAGCAAGACGGACCAGAATTTGTGTGGGGCCGAGTGTACCTTGAGTTCCATAGCACGCTGCCTCTTCTGCCCATCAAAAATAGCGGCGTTTCAGCCTCAAAAACTGATCGCACGTGAAGCCTAAAGACATCAAGTGGAGTACTACTTTGACTCGAATACGGATCAAGTGCAAAGGAGAAAAAGGAAAAGACACGGAAGTTGCTAGCTAGCAAGTAGTACGTTGCATGGCTCTCACGTGAGCATTAAAAAAAACGGGGAAGCCACGAACCGGATTGGATCGTGGGTACAGCTTTGCCTCTTGTCCTGGCCTGACCTCGCCTCCGCCTCACAGGGATGGTACAGCTCGGCCGCCGCCGCGTTGAACCGCCCCCGCTGGTCCGGCCCTGAGCCGCCTCGAGCCACCCCTGCTGGTGCGAACTTTCTGGCGAGTCGCCAAGCCCCTCCATCTGGTCTTCACATCGCTGGTTCACCACTGCTGCTGCTGCTGGCCTCGCCGGTGTCCCTCGGCTGCATCGGTTTCCAAGCCGCCCCGGGCCGGCCCTGCCTCGCGCCGTCCCCACGGCCTCGAGCCGCTGACTCCGAAGCCCTGCCGGGTCGCGTCCGCCCGCGAGCGTGCACCAGCCTCCTACGACCCGACTGCGCGCCGGCCTCACCTCCTGGCTGATTCGTGTCGTTGCTTCGACCCGCCTTACGACGCCTTTTATTCCATGGCCAAGCCGCCAGTACCGTCGCAGCATCACACTGTTGCCAGGCCGCCGGCCCGCTGACTCTGTAACCCATGGCCTCGGCCTTCACAAACAGTCGTAGCTCGTCGTCGCGCCTTCGCCATCGCCGGTTCGTAGCTGCAAACCACCATGGCCTCGTGTCATGCCTCCTTGCCGGCGGGCCTCCGCATGGCTCATATCAAACCGCTTCCATGGCACTTGCCTTGACGAGCCGCCCGTTCTGCTGTGGCCGGCCCTGAGCAGCCCTCACCGCGCCAGGGCCACCCTGCGTTGAGCCAAGCCGTCGTCTCCACTGTGGTCTGCCCCGAGCTGGCCTTCCCGTGCCGTTTGCTGAGCCGCCCTGAGCTGCCCCCGCTGTTGCGGTCCCGAGGGGTCACCTCCGCTCGTTTTCACTCCGGATGACCGGCGCGTCAAGCTACCTACGAGCCCGACCTCGCGTCGCCTCTGCACTCCGGTCCATTGGCCGCACATACCCCATACAGGGCTTGGACAGAGAACAAGACAGGCGTAATTTCAATGGTGATGGTTCAGTTTCATCAGGTTCTGGACATGGAAAACACTGGCCTGTATGGACCATAAACTGGTCACGGTGCAGGGGCTGCAAGCAACATGGAGTTTTCTAGTTAAAACATTCACAAAAAGAGGAAGTGATGTGAGGCTATGCTACTACTAGTTCAACGTCTGTACTCCTCCATCAGTCAGTCAGATACGTCCAGAGTTTTGGCAAGGCCATGGCCACAACGAACTTGATCACTTATTGATGGACAGCAGGTCTAACTCCAACGGAAAACATAGCAGATATTGTACTCAAACCCTCAGTCAAAATCACCTATCTCTGCGCCATACCAAAGGGCCGAAAGGCCAAAGTAACCAAGACTGATGGAATTTTTATAAAGTACAGCCTCGTCCAATCGGTTCAAAGACTGGTCAGATTTGCTTTGTGTTCAGATTACTCCATCTTGAAGATCCATTAGCAAAACGTTGTGTGGGATTTTGAAGACATCAGGAGAGTCATACGTTCCTGGAAGTCAAAGTTTTAGTATACCAACTGTACAAATCGGCCAGTCTCCATCTTGGCATCACTTTTTCACCAGAAGGGCCTTGCTCCAAGTCGTCCTGAGCTGCTATCGCCGGTTTTTCCTCCACTGCGAGCCGCCTGCGCCTCGTCTGGTTCCCGAGGCCATGACAAGACTGCCTCGCCCTGGCCGCGGCTTCAACACATCGTCACCTCCGCCGATTCACAGCCATCAGGCCTCCACAGCCTCGTCGCGCCGTTTTACCTCGCCGGCGTCACCTTCGAACCGCCCCTGCAAGACCCCGCCGGGTTGCCTCCGGTTGTGTCCCACTACGAGCCGCCCCGCTCTGGGCCCGTGCCGGTCGACGGTGTCGCGCCCGCATTACTCCCGCCGGTTTGGCTTCTAGTTGAACCGGCGACCTGAGGGTCAAATCCTGGTGCTAACAGTCACCAGGCCATGGCATGTGTTCTGGCCGGTTTACTATGGAGCAGTCGGTACGTGCAGACAAAAAGCATGCTACTACTCGCTGGTAGCACAGCCAATTAAATTTCCAGGTGCTATCTTTTCCATCTGTTTCTTTTTTATATATATTGTTTTTCCAAGAACGATTATTCTGGCCTATATCTTTCTATACAGGACAAGTGCTCCCTATAAAAGTGATGCCCTACTACGGGCGGCGCGCGCTAGCTGTTCTACGCCGGCATTTGTGCATATCACACTGGTGAACCGGAACACAAACCACCGCCCCCGCAATCCGGACTACATCAGCAATGTCGCGGCCGACTCTTTTGTCCGTACTGGCGTATAACCCCGCGATGGATATCAACTGGACTGACATATCAGGTGAAATCCATCCAATATATTTTTATATTATATATTGTTTTCTTTGAAAGAGCAATTACTCCGGCTTGCAAAGTTATCTAAATGCAGGACCCTAAACCGCCATAATGGTGCGATTTTAAAGGCCGTCAGAAAATTTCCGGCTTAAAAAGAAGGATTCCGGTTTAATGTCCGGTTCAAGAAGGATTTATCTCTTGCAAAAAGTTAAAGGGTGCCAAAGAGGACCTGCTGCCATGATGCGCGGTTCAAACATGGGTATCATGCCTTATTGGCTTATTATATTATTGATCACTTGGGGGCTTGGTCGTATCCGAACCATAGCCACGCCTCTTGATCGCCTAGTGCCACAACATCACTTGGGGGCTTGGTGGTGTTGAACCAATGCAACACCTTTTGATAGGTGAAAGCCACCAGATCACTTGGGGACATGGTCAAGTCTGAACCAGTCCGCCTCTTGATCGGCCTAAGGCCATAGAGTCACTTGGGGCTTGGTGAACCCGAACCATTGCCACGCCACTTGATCGGCATAATGCCACGGTTTCAGTTGGGGACCTGGCTGACTTGAACCATAGCTACACCTTATTGGGAGCTTGGTGGTGTCCGACCATGGTAACACCATCTGATCGGCTCAGTAAAGCCTCTTTCTTGCAAACGGTCTTATCATTGCCTTTGCTTCCATATTCTTTTCATAGCTGTTATTTACTTTTTGTTGCGTTTTTAAACCGACATTATTAATCCGGTTCAAACTGTCAATTACAAATTGGCGGAACACGGTCAAATCCTAATCCGGAGACTATCTGCCCGGTTTAATTCTATGTTACCATCTTATTATGGAGTAAACCGGTGTTCATTAACCCGGCTTGACTTTCAACTACAAGTTGTCAGTACATGATCAAATCATAATCCGGAGACTATCAGCCCGGTCTGGTTTGACTACGAGTCGCTAGTATTATATATGGTTAAACCGGTGGTTATTACAACCCGATACGGTTTCATCGTAAACCGACACAGTATGAAAGGAGTTATCATTACTCAAGATTGGGGTCATCACCCTTACTACAAAAAATTGGTAAACCAATGATGTGATTCAATGTCACAGGTATGATATATTTCATTGATTATTCTTAAAGTGCAGCCTTGGTTATAAACCTGGGTTATATGTTGGGCATTATGACCCGTCCGGTGGTAAACCGCCAGGACACTTTAAACTTGTTGTATGCAGAGACAGGTTGAATAAAGCATGATGATATGATAAATTATCCGGTGTTTATTAAACCGGCCTGGCTTTAAGACGATAAGTCGCCAGTATATGATGAGAAATTATCCGGTGTTTTTTAACCCGGCCTGGTTTTGGACTATAAGTCGCCAGTACATATTTGGATTGCGCCATTGGAATCATGCGCTTATAAATCATTGGATTATATTCTTCAAATCTTCAAACAGCCAACATGGCTGGATTTTATTATGGTTATCAGTAACCAGTATTATGATTAAGGTTTTCAAAGTCGCTTTAGCGCAATGGCTATCATATTATCAATAGATATGATTTATTCTACAATTGAAGGAATAGTCCCGAGTTGCTGCAGGATTACGACCCGGCACTTGGGGGCTACATTATTTCAGTTGAAATTACATCGAATACACAAGTCTCATGTCGCTGCAAGCATGCACCATGGCACTTGGGGGCTAATGCAAAGTCATTTTTTGCTCACCTTATTGAAGACCCGACTCATCACATCGTAATGAGCCGGCCCTTGGGGGCTACCAATTGCTCCTATCAACAATTCAAGGTACAAAGCATTTTATCCATTATATTGAAGGATACATTGCTCAGTTGGTAAAGCACAAGGCTCTTAACCTTGTGGACGTGGATTCAAGCCCCATGATGGGGGTTATATCATATGACGTTATTTTCATTGAAGTATATATCAAGTCCCATCTCAATATTATCTTGCTGAGCCGGCCCTTGGGGGCTATACATCATTGCTCAAATCTACATGATTATATTTACAAAGTCCCTGCTCATTATTGCATAATGACCCGGCCCTTGGGGGCTACACTGGTTGAAGTTTTTATGAGCATCAGGCAATTACAAGTTCCAGGTTGTTGCAAGCATGACAACCCGGCACTTGGGGGCTACATATGTGGAAGACTCAATTCTGACTAGTGATTGAGATGAACAACCTGGATTTATTCAAGATTTTGATATTTATATTGAAACAAGTCTTAAGCTGTTGCTATGCTACCTTCTTAAGACTTGGGGGCTACAAGTGATAGGCATATAAGAGGTATATTTTCAAAAGCTGATGTTAACAAACAGTTATGATTCGGTGCCATCAATATTTATAAACCGGTGATCTTGGCAATGATAAACCGGCAAGTTCTACGTCCTTAAACCGGCTGAAGATTGGATGAGTATTTCAAGGACCGATATTGTTTTTAAGCATTGGGAGCTGAATCAAAGGAGTTATTCTTCACAATATATTTTCTATGAGAAACCAATGTCAGCAAGTTCATTATGAAGCTGGCCTATTAAACCGGATTTTTCTAGAAGGAGGAAATGACAAGGATTTAAGGATGATCAGATGCCGGTTTACAAGAATTCTTAACCCGGAGCATAATCTGTCAAGTTTGTTCTTGTGTTTATTTCACAGATCAGTTTAACATGGATAAATCCAAATTAAACTGGGGCTAATGTCGAGGATATACCCTTGGCGTAAACCGGCGGAAGTATAACCCGGCGGACTTGGCGGTTTACTGAAGAACCCGCGACACTTGGCGGTTCACTGGCGACCAGCGTTTCACGGTTCATTGGTAATCCGGCAGGCGGGTCAGAGGAGCGACAAGACCCGGTGGCCCGACTGGCGGTTCATGAAGGCCGGTTCAACATCAGTGCGCCGGTTTATAAGGAAAGGCATAAGGAATATTTGTCTTACAAGGAGTTAAGACCTGGACTTGTATCTGGTTTGTATTAGAGATAGGTTTGTCCTAATCCTAGTAGGACTCCACATGTAAGCCGCCCCTTCAACTTATATAAGGAGGGGCAGGGCTCTCCAAAGGGGGGAAGCGACAAGCAAGAAGAAACAATCTTAGGGCTAGACACAAAGAGGAGAGCCGGTTTACGGCGACTCCCTCGTGATGATAATGAGATCTAGCCTCAAACAGCATGTAGGGTTTTTACCGGATGATGTTTCCCGGGGCCCGAGGCTATCTAAATCTCTGTCTTGTGTTGCGTCTCTCGATTCCGCTCAACCCCTCTCAAGCTACCACATAGATGCGTTGGCCTCGCGACTAAGTCCTGACACTAAGGACATCTGACGTGTTAATTCCACGACAGAGGAGGAGCGCGACGTCGCAAAAGCCCGTTCCACATTTTATCAACAGCAGGCTCGCAGGTACCAAAGAAGAGAAGTGCGGGCCAAGAATTATAACGTTGGCGAACTCGTTCTACCCCGCCGGAGAAGAAAAAGGACAAACTCTAGCCCAAGTGGGAGGGGCCCTTCATCATTGACAAAGTTCTCACCAGAGGAGCGTCCGCCTACGTGATAAGTCAGACAATCGTCTAGAGTCGAACCCCTGGAACGTGGCCAGACTCGGAAGATTCTATGCCTAGCACCGAACTCTTTGTTCGTCTCCTTCTCCCTGTTGTTTCCATCATTTTTTCTCTCTTTTCGTTTTTTCTCTTTAGCCCTATGGCTTTCGTGCGGTTAGACCGTGCACACCCGACACATACATCTCCAAATATGTACGTCCATTATACGTGGGGGCTTCTTGGACAGAAGCTTGCTATTATTATTTCCCGAGCATCATGATCATCACATATGCGGTTTTTCCATATGTACCTTTTCTTCGCCATTACATGCATCGATATGACTTAAGTTTTGGCCAAGCTGGGTTGCCTGGCCCCTGTGCTTATGCTCTACGTACCCATTAGTTCGGCTAGGGCATAAAGGGAGCACCTCTGCAATTGTTACTGCCGGGTCATCCGGATGTGTACCTCAGACTGGGTGAAGCCGAAAGCTACCGTTCTTAAGGGAATATTCAGTCGGTGAATTAAAGATGTTTTCTGCATTCACTCCATTGTGAACCCCCAGAAGTAAAAAATACTGCGATTTTTCAATCACAGTTTGGACATGCACTTTAACGCATGCACACCCAGGGAAAGGAACCCTTAATAGAACTATTCTCTTTGGAAGATGTTTCTTACAATCTTAACGTAATATAACATAACTAGTGCTACCTCTTGAGCATGCGTTGGTTTTCCCTTGAAGAGGAAAGGGTGATGTAGCAAAGTAGTGTAAGTATTTCCCTTAGTTTTTGAGAACCAAGGTATCAATCCAGTAGGAGGCCACACGCAAGTCCCTCGTACCTACACAAACAAATAAGAACCTTGCAACCAACGTGATAAAGGGGTTTTCAATCCCTTCACGGCCACTTGCAAAAGTGAGATCTGATAAGGTAATATTTTTGGTATTTTTATGATAAAGACTAAAAGTAAAGAAAGCAAAATAAACAGCAACAGAAATAGCTAGTTGATGGAAGATTAATATGATGGAGAATAGACCCGGGGGCCATAGGTTTCACTAGTGGCTTCTCTCAAGATAGCATAAGTATTACGGTGGGTGAACAAATTACTGTCGAGCAATTGGTAGAAAAGTGCATAATTATGAGAATATCTAGGCATGATCATGTATATAGGCATCACGTTCGTGACAAGTAGACCGACTCCTGCCTACATCTACTACTATTACTCCACACATTGACCGCTATCCAGCATGCATCTAGAGTATTAAGTTCATAAGAACAGAGTAACACATTAGGTAATATAACATGGTGTAGAGGGATAAACTCAAGCAGTATGATATAAACCCCATCTTTTTATCCTCGATGGCAACAATACAATACATGTCATTCCCCCTACCGTCACTAGGATCGAGCACCGCATGATTGAACCCAAAGCTAAGCACTTCTCCCATTGCAAGAAAGATCAATCTTGTAGGCCAAACCAAACTGATATTTCGAAGAGACTTGCAAAGATAACCAATCATACATAAAAGAATTCTGAGAAGATTCAAATATTGTTCATAGATAATCTTGATCATAAACCAACAATTCATCGGATCTCGAGAAACACACCGCAAAAAGAGTTACGTCGAACAGATAACCAAGAAGATCGAGGAGAACTTTATATTGAGATCCAAAGAGAGAGAAGAAGCCATCTAGCTAATAACTATGGACCCGAAGGTCTGTGGTAAACTACTCACACATCATCGGAGAGGCTATGGTGTTGACGTAGAAGCCCTCCGTGATCGATTCCCCCTTCGGCGGAGCACCAGAAAAGGCCCCAAGATGGGATCTCACGGGTACAAAAGGTTGCGGCGGTGGAATTAGGTTTTCGTGGTGCCCCTCGATGGTTTCGGGGTACGTAGGTATATATAGGAGGAAGAAGTAGGTCGGTCGAGCCGAGAGCGGCCCACGAGGATGGAGGGGGCGCCCAGGAGGAAGAAGTAGGTCGGTGGAGCCACGAGGGGCCCACGAGGGTGGAGGGCGCGCCCAAGGGGGTAGGCGCGCCCCCTGCCTCGTGGCCTCCTTGTTGATTGCTTGACGTCCACTCCAAGTCCTCTGAATCACGTTTGTTTCAAAAATCATGCTCCCGAAGGTTTCATTCTGTTTGGACTCCGTTTGATATTCCTTTTCTGCGAAACACTGAAATAGGCAAAAAAACAGCAATTTGTACTGGCCTTGGGTTAATAGGTTAGTCCCAAAAATAATATAAAAGTGCATAATAAATCCCATTACACATCCCAAACAGAATATATAATAGCATGGAGCAATAAAAAATTATACATACGTTGGAGACGTATCAAGCATCCCCAAGCTTAATTCCTGTTCATCCTCGAGTAGGTAAATGATAAAAACAGAATTTTTGATGTGGAATGTTACTTAGCATATTCTTCAATGTAATTTTCTTTATTGTGGCATAAATGTTTAGATCCGAAATATTCAAGATAAAAGTTTAATATTGACATAAAAATAATAATACTTCAAGCATACTAACCAAGCAATTATGTCTTCTCAAAATAACATAGCCAAAGAAAGCTCATCCCTACAAAATCATATAGTTTGGCCATGCTTCATTTTCGTCACACAAGAATGCTCTCATCTTGAACAACCCCGATGACAAGCCAAGCAATTGTTTCATACTTTTGTAATCTCAAACTTTTTTCAACTTTCACGCAATACATGAGCGTGAGCCATGGATATAGCACTATGGGTGGAATAAAATATAATCATGGGGGTTGTGTGGAGAAGACAAAAAATGAGAAAGTATCACATTGACGTGGCTAATTAACGGGCTAGGGAGATGCCCATCAATTGATGTGAATGCAAGAAGTAGGGATTGCCATGCAACGGATGCACTAGAGCTATAAATGTATGAAAGCTCAACAAAATAAACTAAGTGGGTGTGCATCCAACTTGCTTGCTCATGAAGACCTAGGGCATTTGAGGAAGCCCATTGTTGGAATATACAAGCCAAGTTCTATAATGAAAAATTCCCGCTAGTATATGAAAGTGACAAAACAAGAGACTCTCTATCATAAAGATCATGGTGCTACTTTGAAGCACAAGTGTAGAAAATTGATAGTAGCATTGTCCCTTTTTATTTCTTTTTTTGGGCCTTTCCATTTTTTTATTTGGCCTTCCTCTTTTTTTTTATTTGGGACAATGCTCTATTAACACTAGTAGAAAAAGGGTCAAACGTCAAGCACATTAGTGCCGGTTTGATTTTGAGCCGGCACTAATGTGTGCATTAGTGCCGGTTCCAACGGCTAGCCGGCCTCTCTCATTAGTACCGGTTCGTGGCTAACCTTTAGCACCGGTACGTGCTACGGACCGGTACTAAAGGAGTGGTGGCAGGATGATGTCAGTCCGGGGCCCCTCCAGCACCTTTAGTACCGGTTTGTGGCACGAACCGGGGCTAAAGGTCGTCGTACATAAACCCTTCGTCCACCCGAGCTCGCTCTGTTCTTCCCCTTTCCCCTCTCCTCTCTGTTCTTCCCCTCTTCCTCTCGAGCTCATCACATATTTTGCCCAAAATTTGTCAAGATTTGAAGGCCCCCATCCATTCAAATGATCACAAAGGTTAGCAACTTTGTCCTTTCATCTCTCATTGCTAGATTAGCTCTTGCAATGCTTTATATAGTGATTAATTTATGAGTTTAGTAATTTGGGAGGAAATATATGTGCTAGTATTTGATTTATATGCAACTTGAGGTCAAAAATAACACTTAGTTTGCATATGTAGGTGTGGTTTACTTAGTGCCTTCTAAATCTCCGTTGTAACCACCGTCGATCGCCCGCACCGTCCCGTCGCCGGCACCACCTTGTGGTGAGCCTCTTATTCATGAATGTTTTACATTACCAAATGATGTTTGTATGATTTGGATATATAGTTACTCGTATAATTATCTTACCCGTACGTCGTTTGTTATACATAGTGCCATGGTTTTGATATCCGTCCCCGTCGGCCCTCGTCCTTGTTATGATTCGGATGTGGTATATTCTCTTTTAAAACTAGTTGTTGCATTTTGTGTTTATGACAAATTATTATGCCCATCAAGTTGACATAGATATTTTTATTTAGGAGATTTGTGAACCGGAAATTCCAACCGACCCTATTGTCGAGAGGTTAAATTTAGTTGAAAGAGAAAATGAGTATTTGAAAGAAAAATTGAAAAGAATTGAGGGGGAGAAGATGGAATTGGAGTTGCATGTTGCCGATGTCGTCGATGATCACAAGATCAAGATGGAGAAAATGCGCTTGAAGATTTGAAATATTAGAAAATATGCCATTGATAGTGAGGCTTGGTATCATTATGCTGTTGGATCAATTGTTACCTTAGTTGCGATCTTGATCGCATTTGTTGTTGCATTTAAATGCTTTAGTTAGAGAGTTATTTGTTTGTTGCATTTAAGTGTTGTATGAAAGTTATGTATGAACTTTATGTATGAACTTGTATTAATTTGGTCTTTTCGGTGTTGTGTAATAAAGATGAGCCGACAATGGATGTACGGTGACCGATGCTCTCCCGAGTTCATTAATGGCATGCAAACTTTTCTGCTTGCGGCTGAGGCAAACAAGCGGGCGGATGGTTTTTTGCCTTGTCCATGTGCTGTCTGTAAGAATGATCACAATTACTCTACGTCAAGAACCATTCACGTCCACCTGTTTAAGTCCGGTTTCATGCCCAACTATAATGTTTGGACCAAGCACGGAGAAAGAGGGGTTATGATGGAAGACAATGAAGAAGAAGAGGACGACGACAGCTATCCTAGCCATGGGTTCCCTGAATACAATGATACAACAATGGGGGAAGAAGCTGAGCCAACAATGCGGGAAGAAGCTGAAGAAGAGGCATCAGATGAGCCCGCTGATGATCTAGGTCGGGCCATTGCCGATGCAAAGAGAAACTGCGCAAGTGATTTGGAGAAGAAGAAGTTGCAGCGCATGTTAGAGGATCACAAGAAATTGTTGTACCCGAATTGCGAAGCCGAAAAGAAAAAGTTGGGCACCACACTGGAATTGCTGCAATGGAAGGCAGAGAATGGTGTATCTGACAAGGGATTTGTAAAGTTGCTGGTAATGATAAAGAATATGCTTCCAAAGGACAACGAATTGTCCGAGAGTACGTACGTGCATGCCCTAATGACTGCATCCTCTACCGCGGTGAGTACGAGGATTTGAGCGCTTGCCCGGTATGCGGTGCACTGCGCTATAAGATCAGCCGCGATGACCCTAGTGATGTCGAGGGCGAGCGCCCTAGGAAGAAGATTCCTGCCAAGGTGATGTGGTATGCTCCTATAATACCACGGTTGAAACGTTTGTTCCAAAACAAAGAGCATGCCAAGGCGATGCGATGGCACAGAGAAGACCGTAAGAAAGACGGAAAGTTGAGAGTACCCGCTGACGGGTCGCAGTGGAGAAAAATCGAGAGAAAGTACGGGAAGGAGTCTGCAGATGACGCAAGGAACGTATGGTTTGGTCTAAGCGCAGATGGCATTAATCCTTTTGGGGAGCAAAGCAGCAACCATAGCACTTGGCCTGTGACTCTATGTTTGTATAACCTACCTCCTTGGTTGTGCATGAAGCGAAAGTTCATTATGATGCTAGTGCTCATCCAAGGCCCTAAGCAACTTGGCAACGACATTGATGTGTACCTAAGGCCATTTGTTGAAGAACTCTTACAGCTGTGGAATGGAACAGGTGTACGTGCATGGGATGAGCACATGGGGGAAGAATTTGATTGGCTTGCTCTCAGTAACCTTTCAGGACAGACAAACAAGGGATACCGCGCATGCACGCACTATTTGGACGATATACCGATAGTATATATTTGGACAATTGTAGGAAGAATGTGTACCTGGGACATCGTCGATTTCTTCCGAGCAGGCATCCCGTAAGAAAGAAAGGCAAGCATTTCAAAGGTGAGGCGGATCACCGGACAAAGCCTCGCCACCGTACGAATGCTGATGTACATGATATGGTCAAGGACTTGAAGGTAGTCTTTGGAAAGGGTCCTGGCGGACAACCTGTTCCGAATGACGCTGACGGACGCGCACCCATGTGGAAGAAGAAATCTATATTTTGGGACCTGCCCTATTGGAAAGACCTAGAGGTCCGCTCCGCAATCAACGTGATGCACGTGACGAAGAATCTTTGCGTGACCCTGCTTGGCTTCTTGGGCGTGTATGGGAATACAAAAGATACACCTGAGGCACGGGAGGACCAGCAACGTATGCACGGAAAAGACGACATACATCAGGGTCATGCCAGCTATGCTCTTACCAAAGAAGAGAAGGAAATCTTCTTTGAATGCCTGCTCAGTATTAAGGTACCGTCTGGCTTCTCGTCGAATATAAAGGGAATAATAAACATGGCAGAGAAAAAGTTCCAGAACCTAAAGTCTCATGACTGCCACGTGATTATGACACAACTGCTTCCGGTTGCATTGAGGGGGCTTCTACCGGATAACGCTCGATTAGCCATTGTGAAGCTATGTTCATTCCTCAATGCAATCTCTCAGAAGGTAATCGATCCAGAAATTATACCAAGGTTAGAGAATGATTTGGTGCAATGTCTTGTCAGTTTTGAGTTGGTGCCCACCATCCTTCTTAAACATCATGACGCACGTCCTAGTTCACCTATGCGAAGAGATTAACATTTTGGGTCCTGTATTTCTACACAATATGTTCCCCTTTGAGAGGTTCATTTGCGTCTTAAAGAAATATGTTCATAACCGTGCTAGGCCAGAAGGAAGCATCTCCAAGGGCCATCACAATGAGGAGGTCATTGAGTTTTGTATTGACTTTATTCCTGACCTTAAGCCGATTGGTGTTCCTGAATCGCGACATAAGGGCAGACTGGAGGGAAAAGGCACGCTAGGAGGGAATCAACTAATATGTGTGGACGGACATTCTCTCACTAAAGCACACTACACAGTTCTACAAAATTCCGCCTTGGTGGCTCCGTATATGGACGAACACAAGAATTTTCTACGCTCCAAACACCCGGAGCGGTCTGATGACTGGATTACACGTGAACAAACCAGGAGTTTCGCCGGCTGGTTGCAGACACGTACCATGCATGACGCCTCTATTGAAGATGACCTGTACTCGCTGTCCCAGTTACCATCTTCTAATATAATGACTTTCAAAGGGTACGAGATAAATGTTAATACATTTTACACGATCGCCCAAGATAAGAACAGCACCAACCAAAACAGTGGTGTCCGCTTTGACGCAACAACCAAGACGGGAAAGGAAACATATAATGGTTACATAGAGGACATATGGGAACTTGACTATGGACATGGTTTGAAGGTTCCTTTGTTTCGGTGCAAATGGGTCAATATGACACGAGGCGGAGTAACGGAAGACCCGCAGTACGGAATGAGAACGGTGGATCTCAACAATCTTGCGTATGCAGACGAACCATTCATCCTAGCCAATGATGTGGCACAGGTTTTCTATGCGAAGGACATGTCTACCAAGCCGAGAAAAAGAAAAGATAAGGAAGCTAATGCATCATACGATCAGCCAAAGCACCACATAGTTCTTTCTGGGAAGAGAAACATCGTGGGAGTGGATGACAAGACAGACATGTCAGAAGATTATAAACAGTTTGATGAAATTGCTCCATTCATAGTGAATATTGACCCGAGCATCCAGTTAAATGATGAAGATTTTCCATGGCTACGGCGCAAAGGGACACACACGAAGAAAAAGTTTCACACCCTAAGATCTGGGATGTGATCGGCTTCACTATCATCACTTTCTTCTGTGTTTCACACCCAGGAGGGAATCTCTGTAATAGTTAGGGTAGTTATGTGTTTTGGCATTTGAAACGCGAAGAAATTTTATGTGCAAACAAATTCTTTCATGCATTTACTGATTTTTTCAGCTAAATGACCCTGAAATTGAAAAGCATTTCAAAATGAACTCATAAAAGGTTGAAAGTTGGCATTGTATCATAATTTCACCCACATAGCATGTGCAAAAAAGTAGAGAGGGTTACCGCAAAAACTGGATGCACTTTGTGTACAAAATGGACAATCTCTTTCGAAGTATCAGGGTTCTGGACGAAAAATCATCTGTTACAAAGGCATTTAATTTTTTTAAATAACCTAAGCATTACCAAATTGAATATAATGATAAAACACACTAATATTAAACATAAAAAAAGAATCACTAAAAAATCTATTTTCAAAGTTAAGTTATTCACAAACTAGTGATTCACACAAATTTCAAATAATTCAAAATTTAAACTATTCAAATTTGAAAACTACCGGCACTAACAGAAAGTTTGTAATTTTTTGTACTTAAAGCAAAAATATTCACAAAGAAACTCTAAATACAACAAAAAACAACTCAAAAATAAACAAAGCAAAAATAAATAAAGCAAAAAAATAAGAAAATTAAAAAGCCCACCTACTGGGCCAGAGTGGCCTGCATACGACTAGAAACCCAACCTGTAGTTGGGCCAGGATGCAGGCCCGCAAGCCTAGTAGGCCCATAGGCAGAGTAGCAGAGGTAGGCCCAGAAGGCCTGCTTTTGAGAGGAGCTCAATGCAGTGCCCGCGCCGGGGCTTATAAACTGGTCTTGGCGCTCCTCAACTAGCGAGGTGGGACTAAACTTCTGCGCCCCTCGCCTGGCAGCGCACACCCTTTAGTACCGGTTCGTGGCTCCAACCGGTACTAATGGGGGGTCTTTAGTACCGGTTGGTGCCACCACCCGGTACTAAAGGTGGGCGCTTCCTGCCGCTTGGCCTGGCCAAAACAGACCTTTAGTACTGACTGGTGGCTTCAACCGGTACTAAAGGGGTGTTCTATATAAGAAAACACTTCAAAAAAAATTAAGTTTCTCATCTCTCCCTATGCTTCTTTCTCCTCTGCCCCGTCGCCGCCGCCCCCGTCACCGTCCATGTCGCCATCCGTCGCCGTTCCCGTCGCCGTCCGGCCCGTCCCCGTCCCCGTCGTCGCCGCCCCATCCCCATCCCCGTCGTCGCCGCCCCCCGTTGCTGCGCCTCGCCGGTGAGCTCCTGCCCCGGCCGCCATGTCCACACACACACACACATTGTTTTTTAGTTTTTTAGTTATAAATTTTAGTTTTAGAGTTTTTTTAGTTTTTTAGTTATAGAAATATTGGAAATGTTATAGAAATGTTAGTTATATAGAAATGTTATAAATTTTTCTGTTTTTTAGTTATAGAAATATTAGCAATTTTTCTGTTTTTTAGTTATAGAAATATTAGAAACTAGCGGGGTGACC